>JAKSZP010008318.1:0-78545 GCA_022478985.1 Massospora cicadina
CCCCAACAAAACATTATTAGTAAAAACACAAGGTTGAATTCTGAAATATATTAACCTGATCTTTCATAGATAAACAAATCCAAACTTTTAATTATTGGACATTGATAACTCCAAAATCTCCTAATGTTAATTATTACTGAAGTGGACCAAAGCAATTTAAGACAGAGTGGTTTTTTGAATTTGCTCAGCTAGATGATGTGGGAATTTTAAGAATACTGACAGATCCCCCAGCTAGACCAGTTATTTTCCAAAGATGGTGTTTTGGAGGTGGATGCCACTTTATTCTGTGACATGATCAGCCAGCAAGGTTAAAATTAATCTGTTGTCATCACCGTTCTTCAGTCCAGTAGAATTTCATGCTTCAGCAGATTTAGATCTTTCTCCTTGCTTGATGCTTCTTCCCATGGCCACTATCAGCAGCGCTGTTCATCATCCTCTTCTCCTTCTCATGTTCACTGGCATCTCATAAGAGCATGGTCCTCACAACAACATGCCACACCAGGGTTACTTAGTTACATTTGCTGATGATAACTCCTTGAATGCTTGTTTTCCCAGATGTAGGAGCTCTCACAAATCAATAAGTGTGGATCTTCAAGTTCTATTTTTATGACTCTCAACAACAACAAACCTGGGTTCATCATGAACTGGTCCTAGCAAATGTACACCTCCACCTGCTCTCCTTCACTACCACAGTAGTTCTTCCCCATTTTCACACAACATCAGAAATGAAAAACACAACTTAGTACACTCATTTGCAATAAAAGTAAAAATCAATATTACTTAGATATATATTTTTTAATTTTTTAGGTGGTTCTCTATATGTATATACTTACATATATTTTTATCATTTATATATATATATATTCTATGTTTTATATGTTGTTTCTTTTATTTTTTAGATACAGTACTTTAAGTATCTATTATAGACACTATTCACTATATAACCATCAGTGATGTTTTTATTGTATAGGCATCTGTTGTCAACTTGGCATCAATTTTGAATGTACCTGACCATAGGGCGACCAACTTGTTTCTTCATCCAAATCGATGGGTATCACAATAGGAAACCATATCACCCACTTGGTATTCCTTGAACACTGGTCATTTACATTCATCTTGTTATCTCACTCTTATTCTCTTCTTCCGAGTTGTATTGAATGCTTGAGATTTTAATTTGATCACGGTATTAACCATTATAATTAATTATTGCTTGGAACTCATCACTGAAATTTGTTCTATTGCTGAATGCTGAATTGTTGGCAATGCAGTTCTTTGTCCATATAAAAGGTTGAACGGCATTTTTCTGTTGCTTTATGATGACTGATATTATATGTGAAGGCTACTGAACTGAGGTAAGATCCCAAGCAGAAGTTTTCCCAATATTGATATTCTTAGCATTGCTGCTAAGGTATCATAGACTCTTCTACCATTCCGTTTGTTTTCAGTCTGTATGCAATAGATAACACTCCTCTGATACCCATGAGTTTGTTTAGTCTTGGTAACAAATAGGAGATAAAATTGGTTCCATTGTCACTGGTTAATACTTGCGGGCATCTATGCCAGTATACTACTTGGTCCAAGATAATTTTTTCAGTGCTTGTAGCGTCTACCTGACTTAAGGCTTTAGTTTTAATCCAATTGTTCAGATGGTCTATTGCAGCTATTATGAACTTTACTCTCTCAGTACTAACACTCAATGGTCCCATCATGTTGATAGACACCATGTGCCAGGTGAATCCAGGGCATACTAGCCAATAACCAATCACAATCTTGTGAGATTTGTGGAGCTGACATTCCACACAACAGGATAGATAATCTGCCACATCATATTTTATCAATTCCTAGTAGTACTGACAAAGGTGATTCATAGTTTTTCTCAGGACACCATTCCAACACCCTTTTGTGCTTCTTGAATAATCATGGAACATGCTGATGTTTTAGGAATTAAATATCTCTTTCCATCATTTCATTTGAAAAGTTTCCTTTTTTCATTTCCATGTTCTCCTTTGCTTTTTTTAGTGTGGTCTGAATCTCCTGGAGATATCCCCAATAAACCTTTGATCATCTATTCAAATAATTTATCCACTTGTTGATACAATGCATAAATGGCAATAATCTTGATAATTCATCAGATTTGATGGGTTGCTACTGCCCTATGAACAATTTCGAAATTGTAAGCTTGTAACTACAAAGCCCATCAAGCCAGTCACCCCTCTGGTTTTTTTGGATTACACAACTAGCGTAGGGATGAGTGATTGGTTACTAACTTGAAGTGTGTCCCATGAATATAAACTCAAAATTGTCGCAGGCATATATCACCATGAGGCATTTGCGCTCCATCACGGTGTAATACATTTCAGCTGGCGTTTATGCCCAACTCACATAGGCCACTAATCCTCTTCCATGGCATCATCAGCTTGGCTTTAAATAGTATCAATTGCCATTAATTATGCATCCAACTGAATTATAAA
Organism: Massospora cicadina; assembly: GCA_022478985.1. Taxonomy (NCBI): domain Eukaryota; kingdom Fungi; phylum Entomophthoromycota; class Entomophthoromycetes; order Entomophthorales; family Entomophthoraceae; genus Massospora; species Massospora cicadina. The sequence continues at coordinate 2,472 of JAKSZP010008318.1, forward strand.
ATCTCAATTAAAATCATATAAATTAAAACAGGACTTGTTATCAGGTAATTTAATAAGTTATCAAACAAAATTTTTACCCTCTTCATTCCATACAAATCCATTTTTGAATCCTTCATAAGATGAAATAATGTTAAGCAATTATAGTTAAATCTTTAATAATTTGCAATAGTACTTAACCATCCCAGGAAATACTTGTATATTTTAAATACTTATGGGGTTGCCATCCATCCAATAGCCAGTATTTTCTGCTGTTGAGGTTGCAATCCATTGGAGCTGATCACAACTCCAAATTTAGCTTTTTTTTAAAATGATATTTTCTTTAATTGATTTTAAAATTAGCTGCCATCAGGCAATTGAACACTTAATTAAAATGTTTAAGATGTGTTGGTAAATGTTCTACTGAAATTTTTGATATTGTCCAGATATACTAAAATGAAGGGCAATTTCAAATTATTTAAGATGGAATCCATCACACTTTGAAAATTAGCTGTCATGTTACATAATACTTATGGCATTCTAGTCAGCTGCTATAACCCTTGTGTAATTATTATTGCACGCTTCTCCTGATCTTCTTTTGGCAAGTCAATATGCCAATACCCTGAGATCAGATCCATGACCAAAAAGAATTTGGCTTCTCCTAGATGATCAAGTGCATCATCTACCCTCAGCAGAGTCTATGTATCCTTCTTAGTGATTTTCTAAATTGGCAATAACTGATCACTAAAAGGATTTGATCCACCCTTTTCTTTACTACTAGGATTGGACTAGCCCAAGGTTTGGAAAAAGCATGAGGACCCCTATTTAAACAATTTACCAACATCTTTGGTAACTACTGCCTCAGCAGCTTTAGGTTGTTATATGATCGCATTTGTATTGGTAGAGTTTCCCCAGTGTCAACCTTATAAATTACATTTCTTGTGCATCCTAAGTCATGATCATCCTAGGCAAATATCAACCAATATTTTTAAATAATATGAGTACTACTTCCTGCTGATTTTATCTTAAATTCAGAAAGTTGCTCTTAATCCACTAGTACATTGATGTTTTTGGCAACATCCTCTGGCAATCCCATATCAGTTAATGTCCCAAGATCATAAAATTCTCTTATTTTAGTGTTTGGGTTTATAGAAGTTAATGCATTAATTTTATTATTCACCAACTTCATTGGATTTTCACTCAGATTGGCCAGAAAACCTGAATTTATCCATGGCATGGTATTATGTCTCCCAGAGCTACCAAGGCTCCAGTCTTTACTTCTTCCATGGGTAATAATCTCCACATACAATTGTTCTGGAATTTCTAAATTAACCTTGCGTTAACTACTAATTGTGTTCCTAGCAGAATGATAATTGCTGTTTTCCCCTCAGTGGGATTTATCAGCTCTCAAAGATCTGCATTGGTATATCTGAAATTTTCTTCCCGCCTAACTTGTATTGGGAATGTAATTATGCCATCATTGTAAATTAGTTTTACAAAGTAATTTTTTTTTCAGCGGAGTTTCCCCATTTGGGTGATATTTTAAAGGCAACGTTTTCCCCAATTTAGTCAAGGTATTTTCCTCAAAACCACATCTTACTCCATATCTTCTCAGAAACTCCATTCCAATATGGATACTACAATTCTGATTTACCAACACTATGACAGGCACTGATATCACCAGAAAACCATGTTGGAGAGGTAATGCACTATATGCCCCACAGAAGTTGTAGTATTTGACCCAGATGTCCCATATTCTTTCCTGTGCTCCAATTCTGGAGAGACCTTCGTTTTTTAACAATTTGGTGAAAATGATGTCTGTAGGTGTAATACTATCAAATATTGCTCATACTTTTACTTGATTAACTAGAATATCCGCATATGTACACTCTGAGTATTATAATAAAAGTCTTTGCTGAGTGAGTATTATCATATATAAATGGGTCTAAAGTAGTAAGTAATTGTGTGGACAGATTTAGAAAGGACTCTTATTCACACTAATAGGCATGGAAACATTCACATCATCAAGCTTTATCTTTAGCAATTCTTCAGTGTGTCCATCATTTCCCGCCTTTTACTTTATCTGACGATATCAAGGCCAAGTGACCTCTTAAAATATTTCTGGGTTGATGCTCCTCATCTTTGCTCTGGTAATCGCTGATACATCCAAGTTTACAATCTTATAGAGCAGATCATGTGTATATTCATCAACAAATAAATCAGAAATTTCTAATTTAATTTAAAAAATGTCAAGGGGAAAAGGATTGACTACAGTGTTAGAATGTTCCATATTTAAACTGCAATTCTTTTCCTGAGTCCTACATAGGTTCCCCCTCTAGTCTAAACCAGAGTTACTTGCTCTTTGGGTTTCTTATACCAACATTAAGCAGTAAAATGTCCAGTTTTGCCACATTTATGACAGCGATTTTGAAACTTGTCTGTCCATATTGACTCTTTTGGGGTTTCCCCATTACTACTCAATTCTGTAAATCCTTATTAGGCTCATTAGATTTCCCAGTATTCTAATTAATCTTGATGATATTGGGTTCAATGTTTTAGTTAGGTGCTTTGAACGTTGAATCAAACTTCTTCAGATTTTCCACCATTTGTGAAGTGGAAGTTTTGGTTACAAGCACCAAAACCATGGCTCAGTGCAGGTCTCTGTAGGGCTGAAGTGCCGTCTGTATTGCAATATGAGAATTAAAGCCCAACAGACCATTCACACCAGTCAGGATATGTGCTTTCTGATAAATATAATTGTCAAAAGCGGCTAGGGTCCCATCCTTCTTAAACTGTATGCCCAAAAAACTCCTGTTTGAATCTAGCCATCCATTCAGGGCTACAAACTCGTTCTTGATTGCTTCTTTAGCATCTTCATAGGTACTATTATCCCCATTTAGGTGGGGCAACATTAGATTTTGATAATTGGGGTCTAAACAGCTTATAACTGTTACTGTATTCTGATGGTTGCCATATCCAAACATTGTCAATTTAATTATATTTATTAAATTTAAATTTTAAATTTTTTTTGGGGGGAAGGCTGACCAAAGACAGACACTTCCAATAAGACACTAAAAACAAAAACTTCAGCGAGAGGAGGGCACCCCAGAGAAGCAAACTCTATCTCCTGTTGTCAGCGGGAACATTAAGAGAAGGGAGGGGGATAACCTGTGCAGGGGCATGCGCCACTATTGAGCACGTACGTAGGAAAGGGTCTGAAACTATGAACCAAACTGGGAACCATGATGAGACCAACTGGCGATGACGTGGTGGGAGGTACCCAAACATCCACACTTGAAAGTGGTCCACTAGGTGCGACTGGAACCGGCGTAGAGCTTCCTAGAGGGTGGGGGTGGAGCCTGAGATAGCATCTAAGACAATTGTGTGTATAGTCCACATAGCGATTGTGACTACCAAGGAGCGGAGGGAGGGTGGAAGAGGGGAAGCCATGGATAAAGCAAACATGTCCTTAGACAGGCTGAAGGGCTGTGCCTGATCCTGACAAAACAGACGTTGCACCTCACTCCATATCATTTTTAAATGGAGGGCACTCTTTCAGGCAGTGAACCAGCGTTCCATACTGGCCACATATGACACAGGATGAGTGAAAAGCATTATAGCATTCAGCAGTATGGTATACCCATCTCAAGCAGTGCCACACATGGGAACAAATATGCAGTTGCAGAAGAGGGTTGTGGGCGTACTTCCAAATGGCTTTCTGGGTATCTAGAAGGTAGAGGATGTCCATCACGTCCAGGTAGTCCACCATGGCCATGGTAGGGGGTCGCATGGGTATCACTCCGTTCAGAATGGGAAGTCCTTGTGCCTTCTGGGTGAACTGAGGAGAGGGACGCCCCCTCTGGGCGGTGTGCCCATAGATGTGAATTCTCCACTCAGCGCTCCGCATGGAGAGGAGGATCCTTTTGAAGTAGGACGACGTCCCATGTGGGCCCGCAGCATAAGGATGTGAGGCAAGGTACCTTAACAGAGAGTGGGGGTGAGAAGGATTGGTGAGGCCCAGGGTGCGGGAGAAGTTGTAGCGGGCTGCGCGGGACCAGTGCTGGGCTGAGATCATAGGGTTAGTGACGGCAGCAACCCAGGTGCCAAGGATTTTGGCAGCATGGGCCTCAAAGTTGAGCAGACCCATACCACCACTATGGCGAGGGCCAAACATGACAACAGGCGCACTGGCGGTGGGCTTAACCAAAGCCACCCTTGCAGAAGGGTGTGTAGTGACTTGAAAAAACAAAGGTAAAAAGTGATGGCGTGGGCCCCAAACCAAACTTTAGAGAGGAGCATTCAGTTGGCTAGCACGACCCTGCCTGTAAGGGAGGTGTGATGGGCTTTGAGGGAAGCTATGCATTTTGTAACGTTGTCCGGGATATGGTTTTCCATCACCGTTGAGGCGTACCCTCCTGCCTTCAGCCACACCCCCAAATGGCGGACAGGGCTAACGGTGGGGCATGGCACAAAGGGGAGTATGAGGGAGGCGGAGTAAGGTGGGCAGGGCAAGCGATCCCATGCGCTAGTTGATGAAGCAGTAGGAAATGGGGCGCTGGGGCCCAGCGGTCTTGATACTGACCAAGGAGAACAATTTAGGTTTTGGAGGCGTTGAGTGCTGCATTACTTACCCTGGAGTAAACCTGGATAGTATCTTTAAGTTTGCGTGCATCATGATTGTTAGACACCCCAACCACACAATCATCAGCAAACGCCAACATCTTGACAGGGGCTTGGCCTTGCACATGGACCCCAGTAAGGTGGGTATTCACATTTTGAAGAAGTGGGTATAGGCTGAAGTTATACAAGAGTGGGCTAAGAGGGTCCCCTTGGCGTAGTCCCCTTTGAGGGCGGACTACATCCGTGAGGAAGCCAGGGCCACGCTTAGCCATTGTTGTGGATTACATTAGCAACATCACTCAGTTGATGAAGCGAAGGAGGAGGTGGAACTTGTCAAGGCAGGCTCTGAGTTATTCCCAGTTGACTATATCATAGGCCTTCTGCTGGTCTAAAAACACAAGTGCTCCAGAAGCTGTGGATTGACAGACATTGGCTACGGTGTGAATATTGTCCCAAATTGACCTTTTGGTGATGAAACCAAATCGTTCAGGGGAAATGAGAGCAGAGGCAGCAACCCCTAGATGGTTAGCCATGATTTTAGTAAAAATTGTTGTGTCTGTGTTAGTGAGAGAAATGGGGCGCCAGTTAGCCAAGTACAGATTATTCCCTTTCTTGTACAATGTGATCGTGAAAGCCTGTTGCCCTCCAGGCAGAGGGCGCATTTTCAAAAGCATTGGGCTAAAGAAGCAAGCAGCAAGGAGGAAAAATCTTTGAAATACTTCTTATAGAACTCATAAGGGATGTCATCTGGGCCTGGGCATTTTCTATATGGTGCACCGCAAACGGTGGACCAGAGTTTGTTCCAAGTAATCAAATTCATCAACTCCAGGAATTGGGAAATGATGCGGATGTGTGCACTTTTGAGAAAAGTTTTTATTTCAGCCAACAGAATCGGATCAAATTGATACAATTTGGAGTAGTAATTTTGTATTTTGATTGCCACTTCAGCTGGCATATCTGAGACAGAGTGATCTGGCCTTCGCACCTGTGTGCAGACCAAGCTCTAGCATGGTGTGAAAATTTTTTGAAAAAAGTAAGCGGAGCATATATCGCCCGCTGTAATATGCTTTGATTTATACTGAACACAAACCTAATGTTTGTGTTGTCTCATCAGTGTGTTGAGGCGGGCGGACACTTATGCCCACTTATGACCCCAAGCTAGGCTGTAACCTGCAGTGGGGACATTAGACTCCAGATTGTCCAACTCTGCCAGTGTGCGCAAAATGACCACTGAGGCAGCCAGTGAGTGGCGGGAGGAGAGGTGGCGAGCCTGGCAGATTGTGTTCGCCTTGAAGGTTGACCAGGTGGAAATTGGATCTGCACATAACGGTGTGACAAACTCCAGAGCTGAGGTCACAGATTCCACCCACGAGGAAAATCTTGGTGATGCAATTTTGGCTGGGCGGAGTTTGCACCACTTAAACGCCTGTGATTCTGGATTGGATAAATGGTTGGAAATCAATACCATCCTGTGGTCAGAGAAATCGATTTTTGTCATGGTGAAGTGGGAACTTTGGGTTTTAAGAATTTTAATGGCACAAGAATAAGGTCGATGCGGGTCATGGACCTTAGCTGGCTGTTGTGTATGTGGGGGTGCGACATGTTAGTGAGTAGCGGAGCATGGCGCAGCAAAGTATCAAACAACCCTAAGGTGGCTTTGAGAACGCGAAGTTCAACGCGCCCCTGTGGGGGTGTAGGCAATGAGGGCCAGTGGTCTGTGGATGGGTTCATCCAGCAGTTCATGTCTCCAAAAACAAATGGGTCATTGGGTAGCAGAAGGGAATTGACTGCCAAGAAAAACTCCCAACGTTCTCATGCACAGGTTGGGGCATAAATGTTAATGACAGTGTGCACTTCATTGTCCCACAAAAAGGTGACAACAAGGATGCAGCTGTTAAGGTATTTCTTTGATGAAATAAATTTAAAACTATGGTTCACTCAAACTAGCACCTCACAGTGCATAGACCAAAAGTAGAGGGAAGGGAGGAACATGGTTTTCCATGATTTCTCAGTACCGCGCGGACAGTGGGTTTTCTGCATGGCCAGGATGTCCGTGGGTAAATTATTTTGTAAAAAACTCAGTTTCCTAGCCCAGGACAGTGAGGCCTTGAGTCCAGCGATGTTCAAAGTCCCTAAAGTAAAGGCTCCCCCATTGCACCTTAGGTGCAAGGGGAAGGGCACCTGTGCCCTTCAGTCTTCTCTTTTTCAGCACGTCGCTGCATTGCAGAGTGAGTATTCTGTGCTATGGAGTATGTGTCAGAGTAAAAAGCTTTAGCAGTGGGGTTTGCGTTGGCTTTTGCCTTCTGCTTTTTCCCCACTGTGGTATGAGTTTTTTGCAGTGTGTGCATTTGCGGTGCACTAACACTTGGAGGTGGAATATCAGCAGGATTATTTGGTGAGCAACTCAGTCCCAGTTGATGCTTGGGTGCATTAGTCAGGTGAAACTGATTCACCCATCAGGTTTTCAGCTTGGGTGTCCCAATCTGATTGGTTGAGGGATTCGCGAGCTGCTTCCACTGCAAAAGTCTCAATGTCACCCTGGTGCTGGGCTGGTGGGATTGCGGATGTGGTCTTAGCTGCCTCCTTAGCCGCCGCCTTGCAGGCCTGTTTGGCCTTCTTCCACTCTTGTGAAGACACTGGTTTTACTAGAATGTAGCAGCATTGCGCTCCCCATGGGAAGGCTGCATCAGTGTCTAGTGCCAGTTCATAGTGGGCTTCTGCACCGCACATTGCATCTGAGAGAATTTTGGTTTAAGTAATGCCCTTCTTGGTGGGGCAGGTATGGGCCTTGTGGCCAAAAGCGTGACAGAAAGTACAGATAGGAGGCGCGCTATCCACGGTGACCCTGAATGGATGGGTGATTTGCCCATTGATTTTGACATAAGCAGTGTGTGATTTGGGTCAAATCCTCTGCTATCCCTGCGGATGGGGTGAGAACAGCAATCACTTTGCCTGTGCACAGGTTTGGCATGAGCATTAAGCACTGCATTTTGAAGTATTGTATTTCTCTGTATATGGCGAGCCCAGCCTTCAGGTGGTGCTCTATCATGGTGCACTTGACCATTGTAGGTAGGAAGTCAAAAGTCATAAAAATTTAATTCAATTTAGTTCAGAGGGTGCACTTCATTTTGACTACCCATTGACTGTCTGGGAGGTCCACTACTACTTGCACCTTTGCATTTTCATCCGCCACTTTCTTATTTTCAAAGCCAAGATCCAGCTAACTGTTTGTATGGAGTGGGGTATGACGTACACCGCATTCAGGAAATGTGTGTGTACATCTCCACAAAACATCTCCCAAAGCGTCATTTGCTGAATATCCAGGAAAACATGCACCCCATGTTCTACTGATGATATTGGTTGAGAGTGTGGCATATTGATGAACTTGTTGCAGCGTGCTTGCCAGGCCAAAATTTCTGAGGAAATGGTAACCGCCAGTTTTTTATTACTAATTTTATCTGTTCCGCTGGACTCACCAGGGCGTTTACAAAATTTGGTTGATGTGGGGCCAACACCTGTGCCCTTAATTTTACTTGCCCAACTGCTCCCCAACATTGGGCGCTAACTAATTTCCTTGATGAGATTATCAAACTTTACATAGACTTGGATTGAATTTGTTGCAAAAGTGTTTGCAACGAGAGAGAAAAGTTTTCAACATTGTCATTTTAATGGGCGAAAGAAAACTAATGCTTATACTGGTTAAATGCAAATAGTATTGGAATAATCCAAAATTCTCCAGCTACTATGGTGGCAGGAGGTACTCAATTGATAACCATTTTGACCACAAGGGTATTCTCAGGAGTCATCTTTGAAAGTGTGTAAAATCCTCAGGCATGTTTCTTTGTGGCTGTAATTTCCCAAAAAACTTTTTTCCATCAACATAATTATCAGCTACATCTGCTTCAATCTAAGTGAAGTTTCACTTATGGCTTTCAAAAATCTTTTAAATGCTTTAAGATTTGCACTACATTGTACTAATGATTTCTGAATCGCTTTTTGTCTGTTTCTCAAGCAGCCTTCTGGAACATCAATTTTTTGATTACTTTAGTTTCCTTCCTCTTTGAGGAGGTAAATTTCCATATAAACTTTAATGACCTCCTTGACTTGCTCTACCTCTTTCTTGGCTCTTGTTACTTGTTCTTTCAAGATACTCAGGTCAGATTGTGACGCCAAATTCAATGTATTCATATTTACCATCTCTAGTTTACTACACAACTTCCAAAGTTCATTATTATAAGAAATGTTGTGGATTACACTTGAATACTATCTGACCTGAAAACTCAACTGCCTTGTAGTGAGCAACAAATGTAAATTTTTGGAGTTTACTGCACAAGTTCATTTTCTGACTGAATTTCTTGATAGATAATATGGGTATGGTGATAGTTATATAAAGACAACTATCCAGTTGAGTTTACTTAAGACCAATGGTAATGAAACACTTAGGGATTTCTCATACAGGAAGGTGCTGACTACCTCTCTGATAATTTGAAAAAAAATCCAGACAAGAGAAACTATCATTTTAACTCTGATCACAAGAGTACTCAAGAACAACTTGGATAAGGGAAAAGTATACTCTCAATTCTAATCACAATTATATGCAAACAAGACAGACTAGATATTAGAAACTATCTTTATAAAATCTTTTATAAGAGTACAATATAATTTTAAAACTATATAAATATCTGTCTTCTAAAAATCGTTATTATTTATAATATATTAAGGGTTTAAATAGGGAATTTGGTGCACAACTCTTCTGTTGGAACCCCAATAAGAATGGTATCCATAGCGATGACCTTTAGCTCTAATGAATTGTCTCAAATAATAAACACTTCATCTACCTAGATGGGATCTACCATAAACTTATTTACAACCTTTTCTGTGTTGGAATTGAGAATAGCGTGTTCTAACATCTTTATACAACATCAGCAGATTAACCTTTCTGAGCTAACAACCTGCATAGGTAATGTGACCTTTTTCCCACTAATAGAAGATTGTTTCACTTAGGCTAACCTGAGATTTACTGCTATGGAAAGCGTTGTAAATGCTTTGGTAAGAACAAAACACCATCATTAATTGGCGGCAAATCCCAATTGACCCACATAAGGACATTAATAGTTGATAATTATACGAACAATTAAAATCCCTACAAGCATTGTTGGTGATCATTTAAGTCAAAATATTAATAATTATAAACTCAAGATTGTATACTAAAATAGATTAACCTAATGTTTCTAGGGAAACAAATCTGAACAATAGGTATTTAACATTGACATCTTAACATCCCCTAAGATTGCTTATTACTAAAGTGAACCAAAGTGAGACAAGAAAGATTAGTTATATAATCTTCCACATCTTGACAATATGTGCATTAAAAAATCCTGACGTTGGCAGCACTGTGAAGCCACCAAAATGAGATATCTCTTTCAACAATAATAGAGTCAACGATCAAAAAACTTTATGATCCAGTAGCAAAAAGATTTGACTGGGATAAATTAGGCTGACAATCACCATCAAATTATTAATTTTTATATTTTTAATCTAGATTATATTATACAATAATTTACTCAATGTCTTAAGATAAAGATATCCACTGAACCATTCCCATGCTATAAGTCTACCTGAAATTTCTAGCTGCTGTGGCAACAAATTTCATTATATTACTTCTCTATTCTTTCATCAAATTCCTTAAAAATTATCTATATTTCCTGGCAAACTTATCTAAGGATCTGTCATATATTAATTAAAATATCTCCATATACCTTCCTGTATTTTGCCTCATATTTTAAATCTGTCCTTTTGGGGTGGGTGAAGGGGAATCCCAGGTTATGGGCATCTCATGGTGATTATAATTTTTTGAGTTTTGTGACAAACCACTCCTACACCTGGAGCCAAGAGGAACCCCATGGGAGTGGTAATTGACTACATCCAAGGATTAGGAAAATCATAGAACTAGCCCCAGATGTACTTGAGATCAGACAGTATGTAATGCAAAGGCTGCCCAGGTTTTGCTGACCAAATGTGTTGAGGGTGCTGGCTCTGGAATCTTCTAAAATTATTGGTATATCCTGTACTTAGTTGCTCAATTTTTGAATAAGTTTGGTGAGTAGCTACTATTGAACTTGCATTTTAAGGTGAGATAGATTGCAAATAATTAGGGTCAGCAATCATTATATTATAATCCTGGTGCACCAGCTGGGCACCTACTATAGTGTATCTTAAATTGACAACTGTATTGTTTCAGGCTTGGTAACTAGATTTTCCAATTAATTTCAATTAGGATAATACATGGACTAAAATTGGGAAGAATTTATAGCAAAGGGTAATATTGGTGGGTGGCAAGCAGTTTGCTGAATTTTATCTGGGTCCATTTATCATTGATTAATGCATTAACAGATGTAGGCATACTTTGATAGTTTTAATGTTCAAATGAGTATTTAATTAAAAATTGGTACTTAATTATGGTCAGATTCATCTAAAGAGAGTACTAATAAAACTAAGAGTTTTTCCAGTTAGTGCGTTGGCATCAGTTTCAATAACTGGATGCCGCATGTTAACTTTGAGTTTTAAACTCATATATGCACAGTAAATTCAATTGAGCATTTTATTAATCCCAGAAAAGTGATTTGGCTTAGCAGAAATTATTGTTTAAGGTGTAATAATTTTTACTATATTATTATGTGGGATAATGGAGGTGATGGTCTGTGACTGGTAAGGCAGTACACCCTTGGGGTACCAAAAAGCCAAGGTCAGAGTTTGACTCAGAATTGCGTGAAAACCCATTAGTTCTTAATTGAAAAAAAGAGAGTTTAAGGTTCATTGAAAGTTTCTTATGAGTTCCACCCTGATGATATCTTTTAGCAAGAGTGTATGATGATGAAATTGGTATATTTTTGTGATTTAAAAACTTTTTCTAATGTTGAGGGATCAGACTTGTGGAGATATCATATTCAAGTTAGCCTTATCAAGTAGAAAACATAACTTACTGGTGAGCAGAGCTTTTTTCAATCCCAAAATATTACATATCTTAGGAAAGAAAACTTTTAAATAAATATGCAGGGCATGCAATACAGATGAAAATAAAATTAAAATATATTATTGCCAATCAGTTGCAATCAAATGAGGTGGTTGTCAAAAACTTTGTTTAAGTTAAAAGGATTGTTTTTCAATGTGCTGAATTTACTTTAGACCTTTATGGCTTAATCCTAATTGCTTCAAAAATGAAAACTATGAGTTAGATGATATCATGCATATAGTCGCAAATGCGTAATAGTAATGATTGTCAAAACTAATCCCTCATCTATACTAAGAGTTGTCACGCCATGTTCCACATCCCCTTTATTTAATCCATTTCTAGAATTGGGTACCATAATGTCCATAAATGCCCTTTTTTAACACTAGTGGTGTCCAACCCAAAGGGGAGCCACCATGCATCTTTATTTGTAAATGAGACAAATAAAGGGACTATTAGAAATAAAAATCCTAATATAGCCCCTAAGTTATCAGCTTAAGAAGCCATATCAGAAGGTGAGGAAGCTTTGAAGAAACTTTTGTCTGGCGCCCACTTTAGCTGATGGGCCATGGCGGACAGCATAGGGGTTGGGAATCAGCGACATGTGGCATAAGGAGATATAATTGTGCTTTTTTCTTCATTAATGAGGCTGGCGGTGTCCATCACTTTAACATATTGAGCAAGTTGATGCTCAGAAAAAGTGATGAGAGCAGGCACACAAGTGAAAGATTGATGATCTGGTGGGTTTGGGGATAATCGGGGTCAAACAGAGAAGCTTTTTCCATGTCAATGCAAGTGCAGCTTGCTCCAAAAGCAAGCTCTTCAATTTTTTATTTTGCATCCTCATCAAAATCATGGGGGAAATTTAGGATGGGAATACCCTCAACAAGGGGTTTCATCACCCCATGGAGATGTTGGTGGAGGGTGTTGTCTGGAGCAGCTGCTGCTTCTACCAACATTTTGTTGAGATTTTTTAATTTAAGAAACCTTTATTAGATCTAAAATGACGGGGGAGACAAATCAGGAGGATTTGCAAATTAATTCTCCAAGGAGAGAATAGGCTTAACTATAATGCTGATATGTTTCATCAATTCATTTGATCGCTTCAAATGGATTTAAATCAGCTAATGCCAGGCCAGCCACTCGAGTCAGTGCAGTGGCAGATCCTGATTGGCTGCAAACAGTTAAACACAGCAGCACAGCTGAAACTGTCTTAGCCATCAGCTCAGGATTCCATAATTCCAATGAATTTTTTTTAAAAAATAAAAGTTTTGATTGGCTGCTGCTTTAGAAGCAGCGCCAGAATTAGCTGAGGTTGGGGGTGGGAGGATCACGCCCCACTTGAAAAATTTGGGTGAGGCAGCAGCTGATCTGATGCCAGAAGGAGGAGCAGCGGAAGTGGTGGAGGTGAAAGCTGCAGGGCACTTGCACCTCAAATGATCTAATTCAAAGCACAAGGAGCATATGGCACGGCTGTTTTTGACATGCGCCCAAAAAGGGTGATCAGGTGCGGATCTGATCACTGTGTGGGGGGTGGATAACGAGGTGGGTGTCACAATGGAAAGAAAGATCATCGCAAAGGCGTGAGGCCTTGTTAACTGACCCACCCCATTAGGAACCGCAAGCTGCAAGATGGAGTCTGCGCCATAAACGGCCAAACCATCCATCAGTTCATGGAAAAGGCGTTCAGGGGAGAGAAATGATGGCAACCTGGCAAACTGGACCACCAAAGTGGCCTCATCTAGGAGCCATGTGCAAGCAGTTGGAATTAAGATTTTTATTAAATATTGGCAGCTTAATTGCTGCTACTGCATCAGATTTCAAATGGAAGCCAAGGTCAAAATACCCTTTAAAGGGGTGGAAGTTGATATAGCTGGAAGGTTTAAAAACTGCCATGGCCATCTCAATGATGAATTCACTTGCCTATGGGAAAAGATTTACATATTTGACACAAAGGCTGAAATGCAAATTGTCTGTGGGAGCACCAAAGGGCTCTGGAGCACCGCTTGGGAGCTTGCAAGGTGGTGGGCTAAGTCCCAAGGGAAAAAAAAAACGCCTGGTAGTGTTTGGAGGGCTAGCAGAGCTAGCCCAGGCGCACTTTGGTGGTGGCCAAAAGATGCAGATGGCGGCGCACCACCACCCCAAGCTGGGGCAGCAGGCGTCAAATGCATCGACATTGGTAAGTTTTGGCTCATTCAAGCAGTCATTTTTTGTATTTTTTTAAATAAAAAATTTGGCTTTGATTTAGGTATCAAAGGGAAAGAAATATCCCCATAAATTCCCTTTATACTTAATATACATATTGTCAAATGTGCTTTTAGAATCATGTTATCAAAGTTCAAAGGGTAGTGACCATTTATAAATATCCCTTGATATTATCCTAAATAAAGTACCACCTTTTATTCAACTTAGTTTTAAGTTTTTAAGTTTTATCTATGGCGTAGCTGACCTTATAATAAAGACTGATAATTGATCATTGTATAACTTTTATATATAATGTTTGTAGAGATTTATGACCTTTTTCTGTACAATGGCCCATTAGTCAAGAGGGCTTGATAGCTTTAAAAGTGAGTTTCAACATGTGCAGTAGTATGCAATGGTCGCAATATATAATGACCTTATTTTAAAGTAGACTATAAATAAAGTATGAGAGTTTCTCTTGCAAGAACAAATAATGGAAGGAGGGTGTATTTTATACCATATTTGAGCATATAATGGTGGATTGATAGATATAGAAGATAAAATCTTCTAATAATTAAATTTTAATTAACTAAAACTTTTCTTTCTCAATGCAAACACTTTTGCAACCCATTCAATTCAAGACTAAATCTAGTTTGATAATCTCATAGAGGGGATTAGTCTGCGCCCATGTCTGGGAGCAGTTGGGCAAGCAAGGCAAGAGGAGCAGGTGGAAGGCCCGCGGCCTCTAACGTTCAAAAATGCCCCAGAGAATCCGGCGGAATAGAAAAAAATCTAAAAAAACTGGCAGTCACAATTTCCCCAGAGATACTCGCATGGCAAGCACGATGCAACCAGTACATCAACACGCCACATTCCCAGCCACTTTTGTCAGTGGAATTTGGAGTCCGTGTGTATCTGGACATCCAAAAAACGGCCCTATGGGAAAAATTTTGTGAAGATGTACACAAAATTTTCCTGACCGCGGTGTACGTTGCACCTCACTCCATGTCACATGGTTGGCTGGACCTAGGTTTCAAAAGCAAAATAGCAGCAGATGAGGCTGCAGTAGTGCGCATAGTGGTTGACCTCCCCGAAGGGCAATGGGTCGTCGAAACTAAATGCACCAGATGGACAAAATCAAACCAAATTTTCCTCACGTTTGACTTTTTGCCTACTACGGTAAAATGTGACATTTTGGAGCAACACCTGAAAGATGGTCTCACCATATATGGCGAAATACAATCTTTCAAAATGCAACGTTTCATGCTGATGCCAAACCTGTACACCAGCAAAGCCATTGCAGTTCTGACCCCAACTGAGGAGATCGCGAAGGACCTAACCCAGATCCTGCACTCCACCTTTATTGACATCGCAGGGCACACCACCCACCCATTCCAGGTAACCGTGGACAGCGCGCCCCCCATTTGTACCCACTGTGACATGTTCGGCCATAAGGCGCACATGTGCCCCATCAAAGAGGGCGTCACATTCCAAGAGCACCCCTCGGCGGCCATGGCCAGCGGAGAGGTGCACTACAAACCAACCGCAAGCACCAAGGAGGCTTTCCTGAGGGGAGCACAAGGCTGCTACCTATTGGTAAAGCCCATCTCCCCGCAGGAGTAGAAGAAGGCCAAGCGGGCCCATAGGACCGCAGCCAAGGAAGCGGCCAAGGCCACCACCACCATCACACACTCACAATGCCAGGAGGACATGGAGACCTTCACAGCGGAAGCAACTCAGGAATCCATCACCCAATCAGATTGGGAGGCCCATGCCAAATGGGCCACTCAATCTGAGGATTCGATGGGAGATTTGATCTCACCCAATCGCTGCACCCAAGCCCTGGTCAAAACTGACTTGGGACCTATCCCAACCAAAAAATTTTTTTTGCCCCACTCGACGGTGCACCAAACTTATCCGCACTGCAAAAAATTCGTCTGACGTCGGGAAAACAAAAAGCAAAGGCCAAAGCCAACGCAACTCTTTCCACAAAAATTAACAAAAACCCCAATAGTGTTGCTGCTAATACCCGCACTGCTGTGAAAGCCTGTGGGGACCTGGAAGAGGCTGGTGGGCCCAGGGGCCCACCCCTCACACCTAAGGTGTGATGGGGGAAACCTTCACTCTAGGGATGCTAAATATCGCTGGACTCAAGGCCTCCCTGTCCCAGGCTAGGAAACTGAGTTTTTTACAAAACAATTTACCCATGGATATCCTGGCCATCCAAGAGTCCCACTGTCCACGAGGTTCCGAGGAAGCTTGGAAAACAATGCTCCTACCATCCCTATCCTTTTGGTCAAAGCACTGTGGGGTGCTAATTTGGAAAAACAATTTTTTCAAATTTACATCTTCAGAAACATTCCTAAATGGCTGAGTGCTCATTGTCACCTTCTCATGGGCTGATGTTGCACACACAATCGTCAACATTTATGCCCCAAATGGTGCACAAGAGCATCGGGAATTTTTCTTGTCAGTCAAATCCCGCCCACTACCCCCTGATTCTTTCCTAATTGGCAACATGAACTGTTGGCTAACCTCACCAACGGACCAGTGGCTGCCCTCACCCCATGCCCCACAGGGTCACATAGAACTATGCATTCTAAAAGCCACCCTTGGGTTAATGGATGCGCTGCTGTGACATGCCCCACTGCTCAAAAACATGATGCGTCCCCACGTCAACAATGGCCAATTAAGGTCCATGACCCACATTGACCTGATTCTAGCGCCGGCGAAATTCCAACCCCACATCTCCCACTTCAAAACAACGAAAATGGAATTCTCTGACCACCGACTGGTCTCAATAACATACCACTTACCCATCACAGTTGCAAAGGCCCCACATTGGTGCAAAATCTGCCCCCCAGAGCTCGCGTCACCAGGATTTTCCATGGGGTGGAAGAGGCAACTTTGGCAAAATTGTTTGTTGCACCATTTTGCGCGGACTCCATTTCCACATGGGCAACTTTCAAAGAAGACACCATCCACCACTATCACCATCTCTCATCCAGATGCTCACGAGCCACATCGGTGGTTATATTGCGCGCGCTGGCGGAATTGGCCCACTTGGAGTCCAACATTCCAGCCTCAGGATATAGCCCTGCATGGGGCCAGAAGTGGGCGGAGGCAGCAGCCCACCTCAAAGCACTTGAAAGGCAACACAAACATCGGGCTTGTGTCCAATACAGGGCCACATGCATCACTAAAGGTGACAAGTGCACCGCATACTTCTTCAAAAAATCTTTTGCACCATGCCAGAGTGTGGCCTGCACACAGGTGTGAAGATCGGATAATTCTATCGTGGACACACCAGCTGAAGTGGCAATCGAAATGCAAAGATATTACTCCAAGTTATACTGAGCTGAACCAATTCAGCCAGCTGAAATGGCAAAATTTCTCGACAGAGCTCATATCCACACCTTTTTCTGATACCCAGAAATAATGAATTTAATTACTACGAACGAATTATGGACTACCATTCGTGGTGCACCAAACCAAAAATGCCCAGGCCCAGATGGCATTCCATATGAGTTCTACAAAAAATATTTTAAATATATATCCCCATTGCTGCTAGCCTCACTCAACCAAAGCCTGTTGGAAACACGCCTCCTACCAGGAGGACATGAGGCCTTTATGGTCACACTCTTCAAGAAAGGGGATAGGCTAGACTTAGCCAACTGGCGCCCCATTTCTCTAACAAACACAGACACCAAAATTTTAACAAAAATCATGGCTAACCGTTTAGGGACTGTAGCATCTGCCACCATCTCTCCAGAACAATTTGGTTTCATCCCCAGAAGGTCAATTTGGGATAACGTGCACTCTGTGGCTAATGTGTGTCAGTCCACAGCCTCTGGGGCACTTGTATTCTTGGACCAACAAAAGGCCTATGATAGAGTAAACTGGGAATACCTTAGGGCCTGCCTCCAATAATTCCGCCTACCTCCCCGCTTCATTAACTGGGTGATGCTGCTCACGGAATCTGCAACAATGGCAGTGCGCGGCCCAGGATTCCTAACGGAAGTAGTCCGTCCTCAAAGGGGCCTGCGACAAGGGGACCCCTGAGCCCACTCTTATACAACTTCAGCCTTGACCCACTACTGCGAAATGTGAATGCCCAACTCACTGGGGTCCATGTGCCAGGCCAAACCCCAGTCAAGATGATGGCATTTGCAGATGATTGCGTGGTGGGGGTGTCTAATAACAAAGATGCACGCGCGCTTGAAGCCCTCATCCAGGAATATTCCCAGGTAAGCAACGCGGCACTGAACGCCTCCAAAACCGAAATCATCCTCCTTGGTCGGTTTCAGAACTGCTGGGCCCCAGCAAGTAGTTCCCAACCCATCCCATCTGCTCGCCCACGTCCACGCCTTACTAACTCAAAACACACCGCTCCACTGGTGCTCCCCTTTGTGCCACGACCTACCATAGGACTGGTACGCCATATGGGCGTGTGGTTGGAGGCAGGTGGATACGCGTCAGCAGTAATGGAGTGCCATATACTGGACAACGTGACGAAGCGAATCGCCTCTCTCAGAGCCCACCCTACTACCCTCACTGGCAGGGTTGTTCTTGCCAACTCTATGCTCCTATCCAAAGTCTGGTTCGGAGCCCACGCCATCCCCTTCTCCCCAAGCTTCTTCAAATCCCTGTATGCTTTGCTACAAGGTTGGCTTTGGTCAGGCCGCCCTCCACCAGTATGGCTAGAGGTCATGTTTGGCCCTCATCATCATGGTGGCATGGGCCTACTTGACTTCAAAGCCCATGCCGCCAAGATCCTGGGCACCTGGATTGCGGCCGTCACTGCTCCTACACTCCCATCCCAACACTGGTCCCGCGCAGCCCACTCCAACTTCTCCCGAGCCTTGGGCCTCAACAATCCATCAAACCCCCACTCCCTGATGAAATACCTCGCATCACACACATCAGCCACAGGTCCTCACGGGACCAAAACCCACTACAAACGAATCCTACTCTCCATGCGAAGCGCAGAGTGGAGAATTTGTATTAGTGGACATACAACCCAAAGAGGCCGCCCCTCTCCTCAGTTCACACAAGAGGTACAGGGGCTACCCATCCATGATGGCGTGATCCCCATTCGACCCCAAGTCCTATCCAGGGTGGACTACCTGGACATGATGGACATCCCTTATTCCACTGAGACCCAAAAGACTATCTGGAAATACGCACACCATCCTCTGTTGCAGCCTCAAGTCCGCTCCCATGTGTGGTGCTGCCTGAGGTGGGTGTATTGTACAGCTGAGCGCTCTAATGCTTTACACTCATCCTGTGTCGTGTGTGGCCAGTATGGAACGCTGTTTCACCGCCTGGAGAAGTGCCCCACCTCTAAAGTAATATGGCGCGAAGTCCAACGTCTGCTAGGCCAGGATCAAACACATCCCTTCAGTCTTTCAAGAGATATGTTTGCTTCATCAATGGCCTCCCCCTCCCACCCTCCCTCCATGCTCTGGTGGTTGCAATTGCCATGTGGACTATCCACACGATTGTCTTGGATGCCATCGCTGGATCCATCCCCACCCTCCCTGAAGCTGTCCACAGATTCTGGTCTCATTTGGTGGATCACTTTCAAGCGTGGATGTTTGGATATCTCCCACCGCGTCGCCGACAGCTGGTCTCCTCCTGGTTCCCAGTCTGGTTCATCAAATCAGACCCCTTCCTCCACACGTGCTTAATAGTGGCTACGTCCCCTACACACGTTCCCTCCCCTTCCCATAAGTGGCGTTTCCGCTAACAAGAGATAGCATCGCTTCTCTGGGGTGCCTCCCCTGGTACTAAGTTTTGTCTCATCTGAGTCATATTCAGAAGTGTCCGTCCCATGGTCGGCCTTCACCACAATAAATTCAAATAAATTTTAATTAACTAATGTTTGTTTTGTTAGCTATTAGTTATACTGGGGATCATTTTCTGAAAAAGATACTAATCAATAAGCTTAATTTGAATAGCAATTCTTAATGCACTAAAATAGAAAAAATGCAGCTATCCATAACAATCTACTGCATAAAAGCTCTATATGATAAAAAAAGTCAATTATGAACGCCCTTTAACCTTATAAATTTGTAGAGTTGACTGTTATTCTAACCTTTTAACCACCATATGAGACCTAACTGATTGATCAAAGGGCTCAATATACTCATCAGCTATTTACCCTACTCTGACTAATATAGCACCCTTGTTGGGCTTCCATTTTTGTACTCAATGGTGTTATGCCCAAGAAGCAAACTTATACTTGAATCCATCTAAGACGCATGTTAAATATTACTATTTCTAAAGGGCACCAAGTTACCGCTTATGTCCTATAAGCTAGAGTATCCATCCTATGGTAAGTAGGAAAATGGACTTATTGAAGTCTAGTACCAAAATGAAATATAGAATTAAAGACAACTTTATTTTATATAGAATAGGCTTTTCTATATGTTACATTTAACAATATAAACCCCAAAAGTAAAAGGATTATTAATTTAAATAAGGAGAAATTGGAATCATCTAGTACTAAAAAATAAGGAGAAATTGGAATAGGAGACTCTTAGTCAGGCGATGCACTCTGGATGGTATAATGCCTTTGTATCATATTTTTTATAGAAAAAAGTATGTTTAATATCTATTCAGATGAGAATTGGTATCGCTTATGTTGATTATTGGGAAAATTCATAATTCTTACCCTTTTGTGGGTTCATCTTTATTATCTACCTCATGTGCCACCTAGTAAAAGGGTCACCTAACATTCCAATAATACTTCATTTTTCTTAGGCAGTATTACTTTTTGGGTATCTTAGGTTCTAGTTAGACTGAAAGATTTTTACTTAGTATCAATCTGAGCCTTACCAAATATCTATTTTACATAAGATTAATTAATCTATCATCTCTCAACCCTTTTTCAGATCTAGGTGTTGATTCATTTATGGGAGTCTAACAGTTTATATTCTTCCATCATGTATGATATCATGATATCCAATATCCTCTTCTATAATATTGACACTGGAGTACCAACGCAAGAATCCGCTATGTATGCATGTAAACTTTTGAGCCTGTAGTTACTCAACTACCCCTGTAGTGAGAACCAAATGTAAAATTTTGACTAGGGTTATTGCTGTAGTTCTTAAGTCTACTGCACAGGTTTTGATGTATGCGTTATAATAGATTATTAATATAGTATTTTAAAAATTTATTTGAGGTGGGTCAACCTTGGGACAAATATACCACACCAAGAAAGTTTTAAGCAAGTACAGGTTTCAAACTCAAAACCTGCACTAGGGGTGGAAGCAATTTTTCCTGCTCAGCTAACTACCCTTATTATTAGTATAGTATTGACTGGGCTTATAATGTATGAAGATTATCATCCTAGTTGATATTTTCATAACCAACTTGAGTATTATACAACGCTAGACTGGTGCTGACGCTCTTCCTTCTAATCCATGAAAGTTCTTATTGAAAGGAAAGTAACTTCTTCCTTGACTCTTCCTTCTGATGAACTTAGCCTAGTATTAGTTCCAGAGTTCTCTCTCCCTCCCTTAACGCAGGAGCCCACAGAAATTTTGACTTTAATAAATAGACATAGGATATATGATCCTTCAACTTTGATTCCAAGAGTAAAATATACACTAAATGTATGACATTCTAAATTATTTTAAGTCTTCAAGTATCTATCTTTAACTTTGCGTTATAGTATAATATTGAATTTATAGGGGAATCTGGTGCACAACTCTTCCAATGGTGCCCCAATAGGAAATGGCAGCTTTTACAGATGGATTAACCCTCTGAACTTGCAGTTAACAATGATTTTTATGCATCTAGTCAGATTTTGCCGCAAACTATAATGTGACCCCTTCTGGTTGAATTGAATAATGTGTCCCAATATCCTTGATCAACCTCAGCATATTACCCTTATCAAGCTAGCAATTTGCTTAGGTAATGGGACCTTTACCAATTAACAGCTGGACAAATTACCTAAAAAAATTAACTCATGAGTTTATTACCAGAAATGGTGTCAATGCCTCAGAAGCTAATCATAAATCCTTGATTTGATTAGTGACAAACTCCAATTAACCAATATAATTTGTTTATCATTTTTTTATTGTTAATTAAACCATATGTTAATACATTTTCAGTGGTTCTCCCTGAAATAATACTATTAATCCAGCAGAATCTAATCCCACCAGATTAGTTAATATCTATATAGGAATCTCACCAAACAATAGGTATCATATAAATAATAACACTCACATCCATTAAAGGTTTTCATCATCAGCTGATAAGCAGATATACTTATATAATCTAGGGAAGTTGGGTAATGTGGACATATTAAAATCCAAACACATCCCCCCGCTTGGCCAGATTATCCAGAAAAAGATAGGAACTCAGGATTAAATGCTGCCTAGGTCTGTAAGCATCTTTTACCAATCATATTAAAATATGACTATAGTAGAGCTCAGTCTAATCTGCACTTAATGAATCTCATGCCATATTCAGCAACGCGGCTCTTCTTCTTTTTATACTTGCTGCCACCTTCTCAGAGCGCGGTTTATAACAGCCTCATACCATACCAGGTCTATTTTAGTCAACTTTCTCTGACAATACGTTTTGGAAAGCCTGTATTTCCTCATGTTGGGCTTCTGCAACTCCTCATCATACAAATGATACTCTCAGTCAGCTTCACTGATTCCTTAGTTCCTGTAAACCCCAGGCTGGGCTCTCTGTTTTTGATCAGAACCAACCTTCTTCCTCATGCCTCTTCATAGTGGATCCAATTTCAACATGAGATGATCCTGCCAATGTTCACAAACTTCTTTGATACTATCATAATTAATACTTACTGTCATCGTAGTTCATCCCCTTTCTCCCCAATGGACAATGGAAGGTGGGAACACCACCAGATTATCTTAGTTGCTGAAAACAAAATAAGTGTTAAATTTTGGGAGAGTCAGATACTCTTTCATAATTGTAGCTCACTTCAAACTCCTGTTAACTGCACGGGTTCCTGGTAGATATGTTGATTGTTGATATTAACTGAGTTTTGGTAGTAATAGTCTAAAAACCATTACTTAAGTTGAGTTCTCTTAAAGCCACGTTGAGTGTGAAGTCCAGCGCTAATCTAGTGCTTCTTCATCTTGAAGGTATCTCTAAACTGGTAGGAAACTCTTTCCTCTTCTCTTCTCTTCACACAGAGTCCGCGGAGATCTTGATGGCAAACAAAATAAACCAAAAGATATCTAATCCTTTTTTAGCACTAAGTGGTCCCAACAAGATATCTGATCCTTAAACTCTTATTTTAATAGTAAACAATGCAATTAATGTATCACAGTCTAAATCATAAGAGTAACTAAACTATGCTAATTTTATCTGAACTGCTTTATTAAGAAAAATAAAAGTGATTTTCTAAAGGAATTTAGCGCCCAACGCTTCTGTTGGCACCCCAAATGGAAATGACAGCCGTTTTCAATGAATCAACCTTCCAGGGTCGCTCTCAAAAATGACTTCCTCATCAGTTTAGTCAGATTATCTCGTTAACCCAAAATGTGACCCTCCTGGATTAGTTAAAAGAGTGTGTCCCAACGCCTTCACTCAACCCCAGGGTTTCACCCTTATTAGGTTAGCAACCTTATTAGGTAGTAAGACTCTTAACCATAAACAGAAGGTCGCAATACCTTAAATGTTAACTCACCAGTTACTATCAAGACATCATCTATCACCTATCAACTACTAAAATCCCTTTAGGCAAAAAGCGACAAAACCTAATGACTCCAACAAGCTAATTAAATTAACAATACTAAAATTATAAATTAAATTGCTTGTTTATTGTTGAGAGTGATCTCTTACAAAACATTAGCAGTCTGGCGGATCAAAAACCAACAGATTACTTAATGTTCACCAGTAATATTCTATAACAATAGTTATTGTATGTATTTAATAACTCCAACATCCACTAGCAGGCCTCATCCCCTAGCGGATAAGCAGATACTATGATATTTGAACCAAGCTGGGTAATGTGGGCATATCAAATCTAACAAAAGAAATCATTTTTGGTATATATTCATATTTTTTATTTTTTTCTCTATGTTTTTTATATTTTTTCTTAGATCCAATACTTTAAGTATTTTGTATGGACCCAATTCACTATATGACCATCTACAATGTTCTTTATCATATAGGGGTCTGTCACCATCTAAATGATAATTTTGAATGGGCCCAACTATAGGCGTCTAATTTGTTTCTTTAAAGATCCATGGGTATTTTAATAGGCTACTCTATCTCCCACATGGTACTCTCTAATCACTGGGAAAATTGTTTGCCCCTCTTCTTCACTATGTTATTTTCTTCACCATCATGTCAAATGCCTGTGATTAAAATTTGATAATAATATTTGCCAGTCAGGTTAATATTGCTCTGCACTCAACCTGAAGCTGATTATACTTCTGAATACAAGATTGGTGGTAGTGAGGCTCTTCATCCATATAAGAGTTATAATGACATTTTCCCTGTCGCCATATAATAACTGATATTGTATGTGAAGGAAAATGAACTCAGATAAGATCCCCAAGTGGAGGTTTTACCTGCTGCCTTTTTTGCATCATAAAAGCTAGAGCTTCATTGACTCTTTCTACAAAACCATTCCTTTTGGGCTGTAGGGAATGTATACCACTCCTCAGATTCCAATTAGTTCATGTAGTCATGGGATCACATAGAACTTAAGTTGGTTCCATTATCACTTAATACTTTTGGGCATCCATACTAGTACACTACTTGGTTCATTATGAATCTTGCAGTGGTTGTAGCATCTGTTAAGGTTACAGCTGATGGTGCAAGCTAAATTGACTTAACAAGGAAATTGAGGATTTATACATGCTTTTCTAATGAAACTCCTGCTTGTAATTAAGAAGTAGATTCTCCAATACTCCTCAATAATAGCCAAGTAACTCTGAAATGCTCACCGTTCTTAAGTCTACTGGCAACAACAATTATGAGACCTTCTGTCTCTGTGCAAAATTAAGAAATATTTCTTTATAATCGGGACTACTTCTCCAGCAGGTAACTGAGTACTTCTCTTCAGGAATTATAAATGCACACAACTATCTAATATAGACGTAAAGGCAGCAGATACAAATATCAGATAGATGACAGAAGTACAACAATAATTAATAACTAAAGTACAGTAGTTATTGATGATCAATATTTAAATGATACATGATGATAAAATATTAATCAGCCAGGCGCCAGTTTTATATACCTCTTGGGCATCTCCTGGCCAAACACATCTATTAGATGAGTTCATATATATTATGCCAATCCTTTGCTGGTCATGGCATTAATTATAAAAAATCAAGTCATTTTGGGCTATGAATTGACTAAAAATAACAATTGTTTCAGCCCAATTGAAGACAATTTTACTTTCATAATCAGGACAGTTTTGGTTGCAAACTCACACCAAAATCTTCACAATTAGAGCTATGTCATAACTTGAAAATAACAATAAATGGGATAATAATAAATATGAATAAAAAAACACACCCATAATCAAGATGTCAGCAGGCCTTTCAAAGCACTAAGTACACCCTTAATAGGGACGTCTAAGTTTAGGTGCAAAAAAATTGATTTCATTAATTGAACTCAAAATTCCGCCTTAGTGCATTAAGATTAGTGCACTAATTTAGGAGGTGCAATTTAGTAAATGCCATGAGATCACTTTGCACTCAAGTGGACCCATAATCAACTATAATGTGATTATATCATAGCTATTATTAGCTATGATAATTGGGTTACTTAGATGTAATTAAAGTGGACATGAGGTGAATCTGATTTATCAGATTATGCATATAAATTGGGAAGGATCAACTGATCCATTAATGGGAGTAATCTATCAGATTGATGGTTTTCTCAAAGGGTTTACATTCAAGTCAACCATCAAAATATAACATCTTCCCCCACTTGACTTAAATATAAATCCTGAGTTTTCCCAAATTCATCTTCAATGTCTGAAATCAGTTATTCCTCCACCTACCACAATTTTGTCACTTCTTTTGAACCTGAACAACGGCGTCAATTTAATCAATTAAACAGAACTATGCACATGCATATGTTCATAGGCTCTCTCAAGCAGCAGAGTTGGGGCAACTTATTCTTGTGCCAAAATTAATGACATCAACTTGTCCTGGGACCATCATCAAAGAAGAGGTTGTCCCAGTTGTAAATTTTACTTAAGGATTGATAGGTTACAAACTTTGGTCTCCTGCATCAACAATTGTCTTGGCAGACAACTTTGGGCATTCTTTTGATCCCAGAAAGCCAATATTTTTGCTTCAACTAATATATTGGGATGGCAATCTTTTAATGGAGTTTTTTTGCACTTAGCCATTTTCTGATGGCTCAGACTTATAATGCTGTGTTGGGTTTATCCAACTATTCTCATTGAGGTCAACAACTTAATGAAATGAGGACTGAATACAATTGGCTTTTTTAAACCCCGTTCATCTTTTTATTGCCAAGGATCTCACCATCTGACCTCAATATTTTGTTCAAGTTGATGGCTTTGTGGAGGAAGTCCTTAGTTTCTAGTACATGCTGTTAAAAAATCAGCCTGATTTCGCTTCCTCTGCGTGTATAAATACCCATGATATCCAGGATGTTTGTTTCTACTCAGCCGTTCAGGTGGTTTTTGAAGCCTTGCACCAAGATAGCGTTGATGACTATCTTCCTAGGATGGCCTTACTCAGCCACCTTATGTGTATTTTTCCTGACTGGATGCCCTCAGGTCAGCTTTTGCATGTTCCCCCTCTTATCAAGTGGTGGAAACCCCAAGTTTATCATGTCCAACTGTCAATCCCAGAGATATATCAGTACCAGACTGATTTCTTAGTTGACTGTATTCTCCTGGGCGCTTGTTTTCCACACAATTGCAGGCTTGATTGGATAACCATCAATGGTTTTGTGCCTCCCTTCCGATTGTTAGCTGGGAGTTATCCACAACAAGTACATGGTACATCTGGCTTTATGCTACTAAAACCTTTTCCTTGTTGCTCAGCAACTAGATTGGGCCAAATTGGCTCACAAAGATGAAGAATCAGGTCCCGAGTCACCTCCCCTCCTCAAAGCGGAGGAATAAAATTCTTTTATTTATTAAAATTTACCAATTTATTGTTTCTTGTAATATAAAATATTGTATTTTTTCCTTTTTTAACTATATATATAGATATATATTCTTTTCTCCTTCTTTTTTTATTATTTTTCCCATAATTATTTTTTTATAATTGTGTATACTTATTTTTGATTTCTTTTCTTATAATCAGCCCTCTTCCTAAAAATTCTTAGGAACTTAACATGGACTCAATTATAGACATGCCCTGAATTTTTTCTCCTTAATAGTGTAGGAGAAGTTCAAAGTATTCTCTATAACGTCAAATGGGCCAACCCAAATGTGATTTAACTTGTGAGTTTGGCCCAAACCGTGGGTATTACAGAATATAAATCATACCCCCACAGCGAATTTGGGAATATTGTATCTGTTTTTTATCTTTTTCATGTTGGGTCTTACAAAGTTTGAAGTTACTATCAAAAACCTGGACTTGTAGTTTAATTAAGGTTTCTGCAAGCCACTCAATATACTGAGAATAACTCAATTCTTGGGGTTCTTGTAGCAAGGAATACAGCAATGGTGGTAAGGCTGGGTGCTTTCCATATAGAAGTTGGAAAGGAGACATTTTTGTGGCAAATTAATAAGAGATGTTGTAGGCAAAAATGGCTGAGCTAAGGAATATACTCCATTTGGAGGGCTTCTGAGAAGTCAGTTTTCTTAGGATATTGACAAGTGTTCCGTTAGCTCATTCCACTGCACCATTTGTTTCTGGGTGGTATGGAGTTGACAGAACACCACGCACCCCCATTAATTCATTGAGATTCTGGAGAATAACTGCGGTGAAATTTGTGCCATTATCCATTAATATGAATTGAGGACATTTGTGCCAATGAATAACTTGCTCCAAGATGAAGTTAGCAGTTGTTGAGGCTCTTAAGTCACAAACAGTCCTGGCTTCAACCCATTTTGTTAAGTGCTTGATTGGCACAATAAATTGTTTGGCTTTTGCATTGCTAATTGAGAGAGATTCAACCACATCTATGGATATAGTGTGCCAAGAAAATTTGGTCCAAACAAGCTGGTACAAAGTAGCTTTTAAAAAGGGGTTTCCCCTTGGCATTCTTGGCAACAACTCAAAATTTCATGGATGTCAAAATGCATTGATTCCCAATAGTAATTTTGCTTGAGTTGCTCCTTTGTTTTCTTGAAGTCTCCATGGCTGGTGGCCTTATGAGCAGCCAAAATTAAATCTGCTCAGGCTGAGGGACGTGGAAATATATATTTCTTCCCATCAATCACCTTGAATAAGACTCCTTTTTCAGTGTAAGTATCCTTCCTTAATTCAGAGAGAATTTTCTGCACTGGTTCAGGCTTATCAGCAAAAACTCCATTAACCATCTTCTGACATAAAGCATCTAAAGGCTGACAGAGGGTTGTCATGATGGGCAGACGAGACAGACAATCAGCATTCTGATGCTTAGCACCAGCCCAATGCTTTATGGTATAGTCATAAGCCTGCAGCTTAAGTGCCCAGCGAGCCAAACGTCCTTCTGGCTCATTCAAGTTATTAATCCAGCTTAGGGATTCGTGATCAGTAACCATGGTAAAATGCACTCCATGAAGATATACTCAGAATTGTTTATAGGCATATATAACTGCCAAACATTCCCTTTCTGTCACAGTATAATTTCTATCATGGGCATTAGGGTCTTACTAGCATAGGCTATCGGGTGCTCTTCGCCATCTTCTCCAACTTGGAACAAAAAGGCTCCAATTGCCATTAATGATGCATCAGTCTGAACAATAAATTACCAGTCAAATTCAGGATAGTGCAACACTGGTGCGACTAATAGGCCAAACGAAGCTGGTTGAATGCCTCCTGGCAGGGCAAATTCCACTCAAAAAGGGACCTTATCCTTATGTAGATAAAACAAGGGTTCTCCAATTTGAGCAAAGTTGGCAATAGATTAGCAATAGTACCTGATCATGCCCAAAAATGCTTGATTGTCCCGCTTGGATTTGGGACACTTCGATTTAGATATTGCTTTCAATTTGGCTGGTTGTGGCCGAAGACCTTCTTTATCAATTACAAACCCAAGGTACTCCAGTTGGTCCTTAAAGAATTGACACTTCCGGGGCTTGATCTTCAATTTTGAAGCTGCTAACCTCTTGAAAACCTCTTCCAGGTGTTCCAGATGTTCATCAAAGGTGCGGCTGAATACGTTTATATTGTCTAGGGATATTAGTACACATGACAATTTGAGATCGCCCAGTATAGTGTCCATCGCTCTCTGGAAGGTTGTTGGAGCATTACAGTGTCCTTGGGGCATCATCGTTAGTTGAAATAACCCTTCTAGGGTAATAATAGCGCACTTTTCTCGCTCAACTTTGGCCATGTCAATTTGCCAATACTTGCTAATTAAATCCATTGCTGAAAAGAACTTTGCACCCCCAAGCCTGTCTGGGCATCATCAATATGCGGAAGAGGATAGGAATCCTTTTTTGTAATGTTGTTAAGCTTCTGGGTAGTCAATAACAACCCTGTTGCTCCCATCTTTCTTTTTTACAATGAGAATTGGAGCAGCCCATGGACTCTTGGATGGTATCAACATACTGTGGTCGAGAAGTTCTTTAATTTCCTTTGACACAACCTCTTCAGCAGTTCCAAACGCCTAAATAGCCTTAATTGAATAGTTAAATGGTCCCCAGTATCTATCATATGGGTTACTTCTCTTGCACATCCCTAGTCAAAATCATCCTTGGCAAATATCTCATGGTATTTCTTAAATAATCCTCAGACTTGGTCCTTTTACTGTTCATATAGTTCCCCTAAATTGGCCACAGGTATGACATTATGAACATAATCCAACTCATCTTTGGGAAGCCTTAGCTCATCCAGGGTTCCAAAATTGTGGAAAAATTTGATCTCCGTGATAGGAATTAAATGGAGATAGGCAACCACCTGATGCCTTTTGATAAAAATTGGCCAATTCTTCATGTTTGCACAGAGGACACTAATTTATTGATGTCTGGAAATAATTATACCAGGCGCCAAATTAGGTTTGAGTCAAGTTTGGGACCAAAGTTGATAAACTTCGCCATAGAGCCCTTCTGGGATTTGAATTGTTAGCCCAGTTGGAACTACAGCCTGCGTTCCAGAGTCCATAGTTAGCTCCCTGTTTTATCAGAGGGGTATTCCCTTAAACTCATGGATTTGCATTGGCAGGGCCTTGATATGGCTTTTCAATTTATGATATTTGATAGGGATTATTCCATCTTGATAGGCCAAATTGATAAACAAATTAGGCTTCTTTAGTCCCAATTTTAAAATTTTTTTTGTATAGTAAATCGAGATGGTTTGGTTCAGGATGTTAAGGTGTTATCCTTATGACTAGTAATCACTCCATATCTTTACATAAAATAGGTGCCAATAAGAACCTTGTAGTTCTGATTAGGCAAAACTATAGCTGGAGCGGATACTACTATAGACCTAAACCTTATAGGTAAGGCACTATATGCCCTAAGAGCTCTGGTGGTATGTGTTCCCACAGTGCCATATTCTTGATCAAGGGCAACATCCAGATCTATCTAAACTTCTTCACCAACTTAATGTTGATGTTATTTAAAGGAGCTCCACTATCAATAATGGCCTGAACACGGACCTTAGTGACAGCAATATCAGCATAGGTACACTCAGCGTATGGTTCAAAAGAGTTTTTTAGGTGAATAGATTTGGAGTTGCCAACTCCAAGTGTGATTTAAGGCAAGAACATATTTCAGGGAAGTTTTCTGCCAGAGTCTGCATGGGGATTGTGACCTGTATATCTTTTAAAGAGGGCAGATAATGAGAGTGAGTAGTATGAGGATCAAGGCCATGGTCCATAAGTTGCTTAGCATATGGTTTAGCCACCTCTATTCGGGCTTCTTCTGAAGCTTCACCTAATTTTTGGCTTTTTCAGGATCTTGTTGTGACCATATGTACATTGTCAGCCATAATATGATGTAAGGAATCTTCATTTATTGAATCAGACACAAAAAGTTTTCCAGGATTGGGAGGAATGTTTTTGGTATGATGGGTGGTAGTAGAGCATTCCGCCTCTACTCCACCTGCTCTTTCCCGATTCTGAGTCCTTTCCAACTTTATATGCCACATTAACTCCTGATTTTACGTCCATTCAGGTATAACACTTATTGTCAAAGTGCCATTTTCTACCACAACAATGACAAGTGATGGCATTAGATTTGGGACAGTCAAATTTCTGGTCCTTAAAATTCCCATTTCTCTCTTGATCGTGACTTGTACTACTATTTTTCTGTTGAGGATGCACCCAGTGCTGATTGTTTGGACAATTTGGCGCCTCAAAGCTTCTTGCACAGTGGCGTAATTAGTCCACAGGTCTATTTGTTTACATATCACAATTAAAGGCAGGAATCATTACTCGTCCTAAATCATGATAGGGCTGCACGGCGTGTTCCATGACAATTTCCACATTGAATTCAGTCATAATATTTGATCTGAGGAGCACTTGGGCTTCATGATAGAATCGATTGGAAAAGTCTTTTATGGACTCATTGGGTCTGAACTCAATATTCAAGAGCTACATTTTTCAGGTTGACAGCTTTTTGGGCCCACCAAATTCCTTAATGATAGCCTGTTTGGCCTCATCGTAAGACTAATATTCCCCTAAATAGGGCGTTGTGAGGTCTACGCTGTGCAAATCCAAACAATTGATGAGGTCTGTTGCTTTTGCATGATCAGACGCTCCTCTCATGGCCTTCTCAAAAAGCTTTAAGAAGGAGCATATATTGCCTTCTTTATCAAATCTTGGCAAATTGAGTGGTTTGAAATCATCTCTGCCTGAGTCCCTAACAGGAGAGGCAGTTTCTCTCCTCAAGTTTGACCAACTTGGAGAACCTTTGGGTATAATAGAATGTTGTGAGCGACTTGGAGTGGGCATAGAGGTCAGTACTCGTGAAATACTTTGTGTATTTGACACATCCAATCCATAGTCTTCATCTGCCTTATGATAATCTTCAGAATTGCTTGATTCTGTTTTCTGAGATTGGGACTGACGCGGCTTCTTGAGCACAACTTGGTGTGACTTTGGGGCCTCATCTTCATCCTCCCCTCCCCCAAGATTGGTCACACACTTGCAACTATTAATCTTAAGATTATCCATCTCCTTGTTAACTTGAGACAGATCTGCTTCAGCAATTGCTTGTTGAACTGAAAGTATTTTCATTTCTTCTGCCATTCTCTTCATTCTGATGTTTGCAGCAATATTCAGCTCTCCATATAATTTTTCTCATCAAATAAGATGGTATTAGAATTATGGAGTTTGGAAATAGTTGACCATACATTGGCTAATTCGGCCTTAATCTCTGAATTGTCTAGTTGTTCTACTGTAATGGAAGGTAATTGGGCTAAAGCCTCAATATCCCTTCAAGTAGCTTCAAATTCAGTCAGGATATATTCTTCCAATCTGACATATTTTTCTTCAAACTCTTGGAGGGTTTTCCTTGAATCATGACCCTGTTGTAGAAGATTTTTCATATTGGATGCTACATAATGGTACTGCATCTCAAGTCTGATGCAGTGGTTGGTAAAATCCTGTTTCCACTGATTTGAGTTTCCAGAATTATCTATCACTTGTGTTGCTATTTTTGGACGCCTTCATTAAGCTGAGCTACCAACTTGTCAATATGGCCATGAGCTTCTGCTGCAGCTCCAGTTTCAAAACAATTGCTTTGCGCACTTCTGCAAAGCAAGTATCCAGCTTCTCTAACAAGCAAGCTTGGGCTGACCGTTCCTCTTCTGGACATGAAGGAGGTGAAAAACTCAAGATTTTGGCGTGCAAAGATGCATTGAGCATGTTTAATACATGGCCGTATAAAGTTGACTAAAAATTTATATGTGTTGGCCTGATTCTCTTGGAGTCTTTTGGTCTAAGGCAGCCATGGTGGTTTCTCTGTACTTTTGATAAATCTCGTTCTTCAGGGCTTGGTCCTTCATATAGTAAAACAGAGCAAAGCTCAGGTCAATTGATGAAGAACCAACCTGGTAACCTCAAAACTAGGTTTCCAACATTTCCTTGATGTTGGCCTGGGTAAACACGGCAATATTAGAGGGTAGTGTTGGACCTGTTCCAGTCAATATTATTTTCAATGAGTAATTGTTCCCCTCCTCATTGTTGGACTGACTTGATGTAAAGTGTTCAATAAACTGAAACTTTCTTTTTTCATCTCATTGTCGCTGTACTTTTGGGCAAACACTGAAGGCTGATCATCCATGTTAATATCAGGTAGCTGTATTTTTTGAGTGAGCACCAAAATGTTAAGTTTACAGCTGATGATGCAAGCTAAATTGACTTAATAAGGAAATAAAGGATCTATACTCGTTTCTCTAATGAAACCCCTGCTTGTAATTGGGAAGTAATTTCTCTGATAATCCTCAATAATAGCCAAGTAACTCTAGTACGCTCACCATTCTTAAGTCTACTGACAACAACAATTATGAGACCTTTTGTCTTTGTACAAAATTAGGAAAATATACCTTTATATTTAGGACTACTTCTCCAGCAGGTAACTGAGTACTTCTCTTCAGGAATTATAAATGCACACAACTATCTAATATAGATGTAAAGGTGGCAGATACAAATATCAGATAGATGACAGAAGGACAACAAGTCTAATAACTAAAGTACAGTATTTATTGATGATCAATATTTAAATGATACATGATGATAAAATATTAATCAGCCAGGCACCAGTATTATATACCTCTTGGTCATCTCCTGGCCAAACACATTTATTAGATGAGTTCATTCATATAATATGCCAATCCTTTGCTGGTCATGGCATTAATTATAAAAAATCCAAGTCATTTTGGGCTATGAATTGACTAAAAATAACAATTGTTTCAGCCCAAATGAAGACAATTTTACTTTCATAATCAGGACAATTTTGGTTGCAAACTCACACCAACATCTTCACAATTAGAGCTATGTCATAACTTGATGAATAACAATAAATGGGGATAATAATAAATATGAACAATAAAGATGACACACCCCTAATCAGGACGTCAGCAGGCCTTTCAAAGCACTAAGTATGCCCTTAATTGGGATGTCTATGTTTAAGTGTTTAATAAATTGATTCCATTAGTTGAACTCAAAATTCCGCCTTAGTGCATTAAGATTAGTGCACTAATTTAGGAGGCGCAATTTAGTTAATGCCGTGAGACCACTTTGCACCCAAGTGGACACATATTTGGCCATAACATGATTATATCATAGCTATTATCAGCTACAGTAATTGGGTTGCTTAGATGCAATTAAAGCAGGGGGTGGAAGGCGAGTCGGTAGGGCGTACAGCTACCAACCTGAAGGTTGCAGGTTTGATTCCCGCCCTTTGCACATCAATTGGGGTGCCAGCTGAAGGAAGCTATTGGCGGTTAGTAGGTATAATAACACAAAAACCTTACCTATGACGTAACCAGAAAAATCCGAGTCCTAATCTGGAGATGAAAAAAACTTTCTATGACAGAGGTGACCCTGCTCAGGTTTCATGTCAATACTTTCTTTCTCTATTTCAGTAATGTCCATCCTTGGTCAGCTTGCCTCAAATAAATAATAATAATAAAATTAGATGCAATTAAAGCGGTTATGAGGTGAATATGATTTATCAGATTATGCAGATAAATTGGGAAGGATCAAAGGATACATCAATGGGTGTAATCTATCACATTGATGGGTTTCTCAAAGGGTTTTTTGAGTCAACCATCAAAATCTAACAGCATCTACTCTGCTTAAGCTTTCATCTAAACCTTCTAGTCAGATGATATATTGTGAATATGATGTACGTCACTCCCCCAATACCAACACTCAAGGATCCTATCACATTTATTGACACATGTGCCAGGCGAACCCATGGCATACTATCTGGTATACCATCACATTATTGTGTGGCTTGTGGAGTCAAAAAAGAATGCAACAGGCCAAATGATCTGTGACATTATAATTTATTTATTCCCAGTTATACTGGTGTAAATTGTTTATTGTTTTTCTTAGGCCACCATGTCCTACGACTTTGTGCGCAGCTTGAATAATTTCTGAGTGTTCTGACGGTTTAAGTAATAAGTACCATTTTTCATCAATCACCTTATAAAGCTGTCCGTTTTTCATCTGGTATTTTCCATCACTTTCTCCAGTGCAGTTCAAATTTCTTGGGGTTTATCTCTGGTATTCCCATTATCATCTTTTTAATTGATTCATCCACTTTCTGGTACACAACTTTTGGCAGGTTATCTCAATAGTCCATCAGCATTATAATGTGTAACTCCTGCTTAGTGTATAGTGCTGAAAAGTGGGATTGAAGTTTTGAGGCCCATTATGCCAGTCGCCCTCCAGTTCTTTAAGATTATGTAACTAGCGTAGAGACAAGTGGTTAGTCACAACCTTAAAGTATGTCCCATATATACACTTAAAATTGTTTGCAGGCATAAATTACCACAAGGCACTCGTTCACTGTCATGGCGTAGTTCCTTTTTTCTTGCGTCAATATTCTACTCAAATATGCCACTAGATGCTCTCCCTAGTCATCATCTACTTGACTTGAAATGGCGCCAATTGCAATTAATGAGTCATCAGTTTGAATAATAAACTCTCAGTTGAAATCTGGGTATTTCAGAACAGGACTAGTCATCAGATATCTTCTTATCTCATCAAACGCTTCTTGGGCCTCCTCATTCCACATGAATCCTTTTTGGATCCTTTAAAAGTAAAATAGTGGTTCACCAATTCAGGCAAAATCTTTGATATTAATGATAGTATCCAGCCATCCCAAGAAAGAATTGTATGTCCTGAATGATCTTCAGGGACAACATCCTTTCAATGGCCATTATCTTCAGTGGATATAGTTGTAATTTGCAGAGAGTTTATCACAAACCCTAAATATCTAAGCTCTTTCTTGTAATAATGGCTTTTCTCAGATTGATCTTCAAATTCACCATCACTGGGCATCTAAACACTTCTTACAAGTGCTCCAGGCGATTGTTGAATGTCTTACTGAATACATTGATGTACTAAAGTATACCAAAACACAAGACAACTTCAGGTACCAAGATAGAATCCATCATCCTCTGGAAAGTTGCCAGCATGTTAAATGATTCCTGGGGCATTCTTGTTGGCTGGTATAATCCTTGTGCAGTAATTATTGCACATTTCTCTTGATCTTCTTTTGGCAAGTCTATTTGTCAATTTATTGATATCAAATCCATCTCCAAATTAAAACTTGACTTCCACTAGGAATTCTCAGATTTTGTTGTTCTCTTTGAAGGTCAGGATTTTTGAAGGCTACTTGACCTTTAGTCAAGTTTGGTTCCAAAGGGGATCTCTTAGGGTTGTTCGTCCCTAAGGCAGTCTCTCAATGAAAATCCATCTTTTAAGCAATCTCTGCGTTTGCTTCAAACATGCAGGATCTCTGTATGAATACAGGAAAAAAGCTCTAGTAATTAAACTAGGCAAAAGGGAAGATATCTTTATTGATCAGAATTAGAAATATTATATAGCTATTCAAGATTTGGGATCTCTTAGGATTGACCTTGTGAGAGAATCAGGATCAAGTTGGGTATGGAGATCTCTTTATTGAACATCAAGATGCAAAGGTTTTCAGTGTACTAAGTCCTTCTTGGTCACGTTGGAGGTTTCTAGTGAACTCTGTAAGGCAAGATCTTTGTCAATTGAATCAGCGCCTATTTCAGGTATTTTAGAGATTCAGGAAGGGCTTAGGAATTTAAACTCTCTTTAAGGAGCTCATCATTCTTATTTATTTCAATATCTCTTGAATTGGTAAAGCTACATTGGTCATGTTGCAAATCAGTATGCATTTGAATCTCACCCATATTAACGCAATTACATTATTCCTGACAATGCCCCCTTAAATATCTTGCCAAAGAGAGACAACTTCAGAGAAATCTGGCATAAACCTGATTCACAACAGAGCCCAATTTTGCAAAGTCAATTGTATGTCAGTCCTCATTAATAAATCACACAGTAAGGACCTGACCATAGCGTGTCAAGTATGTGGACCCATCCCATAGGTCAGCGATGGTAGAAAATGATGAGACCTCCTAATTGATATTCAAGAAAATAGGTTTCTGGGAATTTCTTCGTTTAGCTTCTCATCAGGTTATAGTCTTCCTAGACTTAGCGTCTATAGCTTATAACCTGAACAATTTATCAACCAGCCTTCACATTGCAATATTGGTGGTGTCAGGCGTAAAGGTTTCTAATATGGGATTTATGCTTGAGGGCAGAATTAGCTCCCATACATAGAGATTGAAAAGGGTACATTTGGATAATTGGATGAAAACTAACATGGCTCGCTAGTAAAGCCGCTGATAATATTTATTCCATCATGAAGGGTCAGATTAAGCCATCTTTCAGAGGATGACGACTAATGTACCATTTGCTCGTTCTACAGCCCCATTGGTAGCAGTATGGTAGGGTGCCGTAAAAGAGTTAAAGGTGCCCAGCAACGAATTGAGATCAGAGACTACTTGAGAAACAAAGTTTGTACCATTACCAGAGAGCAGCGCCTTAGGATTATTGTGGTGAGTGAAGACATGTTATAGTAAGAAGGATGCGGTTGCTTTAGAGGTGGGAGAGGCAACGGAGATGGCCTCCACCCAAATTTTTAAAGTGTTCAACCACTAAGATGATGTAGCGATGGCCATATATCGCTGTATGCAAGGGGCCAATAACATCGATGCTAATCATGGAGAATGGGGCTGTGGGACTCATGCCCTGGTGTTGATATATCAGATTTGGAGGCTTCTAGTTAGCACACATGAAACAGGTAATGATGACGTCTTAGATATTCTTAATTGTCCCATCCAATAACATTGTTTCTTCAGCCATTGATGGGTCTTCCTTACTGAGCCATTGTCCACGGTCATATGTGCCACCAGATCAGACTTCATCCTGGCGAATGGTTGGACATATGGCAGCCAAGATGTCTTATCTTATTTATACAACAGTCCATTTCAATCCGAGTCTTGTAAGCCATTTTCTTCATTCGCTGCTAGAGCACCAGGGGTTCTTAACTCCACTCCTCAGGTTTCACAATGAGCTTATAGATATAATCCTATTCTGAAGTATAGAGTGTCAGTATGAATAGCTGGGATAATCTGTTGGCGTTTTGATGCACCATTCTAGTTCAATGGAAAATTGAAAATTATAACTTTGAAGTGTAAGTGCCCAATGGCTAATCGTCCTTCATGAAATTTCATTTTGTTGTAGCCACTATAGGGAGGCCTGGTACGTCACTAAAGTCATATGGTTCCCTTACAGGAAGGGATAAAATGTTTGATGGCTAGTAGGACACCCAGACACTCAAATTCAGTTATCTGTAGTTTCTTTCCGCCTGAGTTAAAGTCTTACTGAATTATGCTATAGGGTGATCAACTTGATTTACATAAAGTTGAGCCATAACGGCCCCTACAGCCACGTTGCTAGCGTCAGTAAAAAGGATAAAAGTTTTGTTGGATTTGTGGTGCACCAATAAAGAAGCAGTAGCAAGAGCCATCCTCAGAACAATGATGACCTGCTGTTGGGTTTCTTCCCATCAGAATGGGACTTCTTTATTAATCAAATGGGTTTAGTGGCTTGGAAAGCTAAGTGAAATGAGAATAAATTGTTGATAATAACCAACCATTCTGAGAACGACCTGCATATCATGTAAACTGCTCAGTCAAGTCATCTTTTCAATAGCAACCACCTTGCTGGTAAGTAGCGAGGTTCCCTCTTGGGTAACCTTATGGCCAAGGAATTCCTTTTTGGTTTGGAAAAACTGGCATTTGGAGGGCTTCAATTTCAGCGAAGCAGTGCAAAGATGTTTGCACACCACCTTTATATAGGCTATATCTTGATTGAAAGTACAGGAGAATAATGTCATATTGAATAGATAAACCAGTACACATGACATCTTCAAATCCCCCTGTAGGAAGTCAATCACCCTCTATAACGTGGCCAGGGCGTTGCATAGCCCTTGAGGCATGTGAGTGGGCTTGAGTAACCCTTCACTAACTACAATGGCGCATTCCTCACTATCATCCTGTGAAAGCTAATCTGCCAATACCCAATGGTGAGATCCATTGCCAAGAAAAACTGGAATCCATCTAAGAGTTGTAATGAATCCTTGATTCAGAGTAGTGGGTAAATGTCCTTTTGAGTGAAGGCATTTAGCCAGCAGCAATCCGTTACCACCCAATGCCCTCCTTCCTTTTTATCACAAGCAGCAATGGCAAGGCCCAGGGACTTTGCAACAGTATCAGCAATCTTGCGTCCAGGAGTTGCTTTAGATCTTTCATAAACTGGGCTTCTTTAGCCTTAGACTTTTGGTAGGGTCAAGAGCGGATCAGAGGGGCGTTACTGGTAAGCACCATGTGCTGCACAACCTTGAAAATTTGAAACTCGTCTGGACCCATGTAAAAATATCAGCATACTCATCAATCAAAGCACGCCTGTCACTGTTTCTTGAAAGAGAGGTTTCAACCATCTCTACTTCAACTCAGGCTATTGTAGTACTTTTGTCAATTAATAAATCATGCAACGTTTCACACCCGAGTACAGACTCAGCTTGATCAGAGGGTAGATTCTGATATATGCAACAGACCAGTTATGAGTTATCTGCACCACTTGATCATTAAAGTTAGCCATTAGAATAGTTAAATGGCCCCAGTAAGCTGGATTCAGCACCCCAGGGCAGGTGAGAGGTTCTTAGATAGCTGAATTTGGATCCCCAAGAATCTCCAGTAGATGGTCTGGTGGAATGGTAATTTGGAGCCCATTGTCCACCAAATCTGAGATTTTAGAGGGATGGTTATGCGGTTAATTGCATACACAAATATTCCATCTTGGGCTTCTTCACTAAAAGGTAGTATTTGGCCTTCATTCCAACTACTTAGTATTCTAGTCATTCAATGCAGTTACAGTTCTAATAACCAACTCCTAAGCTTTCTCTTTCATTTTTTTCTTTAGAATATCCTTTATGACTAGGGGGATGAAAAATTATAAAATAGAAAAATTTAAGTCCATATGACTTATTTGGGTATCAAATTAATTAGAAATCATGTGCCTATGAGAAGGTCGTATCCATCATTTTCTGCACAATTTCTGGGGTCGTCACTATCAGAAATTTAAACTGAAGTGGCAGGGATGAGTAGGCGCCCAGAGAGCGAGTCCAATGCGGTTCATGGTGTTCTTTAATCTAAATTGTGGTTATGATCCAGAGCAATTTTGTCCATCTTACTAGTCAGGAAGATATGACGTTAACTGAAGATCCAGTATTGACTATGGGTAAAATTTAATTTTTTTGGATGACTACTTCTACTCAAGTGACTTTAATACTAAAATGAGGGATTGAGTAAATTGAGATTTTCTGTAGGAAGAGGTCTAAAAAGGGCAGAGTAAGGAGGATTTAAACCTTTATTTGTAATCAGCGAGTCTAGAACTTTCAATATGTCACTTGGATAGAACGTGACATTTAGCATGCAGAGAGGTGATATATTGAAATTGAAACATGGCATCATCAGCAGAGGTTGCATCACGCACTAAGCTGACTCCACTTTCTCCGCATCATTGGCCTGTTTCTGCCAGCATGAGATTTCTTGATGGCCAAAAATTTCATAATAAGAACAATGGTTACAATGGGGTTTAAATCTCTGTAATCATTTGAATGCATGAGTGTGAGGTCAGTTCTCTTTAGTAGATGGTTGACGCACTTTCAGCTCCAGTAACTCCATTATAGATTCCTTGACATCAAGGATAGACTTATACATCTTCTTGGCATTCTGGATTTAGAGCACAAGATTGGTACTGCGCTGATATTCTGAGAGGACGGCGGCGATGGCGTCATCTAAGTTAACTTGATTACAGGATACAAGGGTCTGGGCTTCATGATATACTCGTTCAGAAATTTGATGTTGGTTTCCCATGTCTTAATCAGATTCTCATAAAATCCTGTTTCAGTTAGAAATGGAGAGGTTACTTCCAAATTTTTTAATAAGTACATACTTTATAGCTGCCCAAGTGGT
The DNA here is from genome assembly GCA_022478985.1 of Massospora cicadina. NCBI lineage: Eukaryota > Fungi > Entomophthoromycota > Entomophthoromycetes > Entomophthorales > Entomophthoraceae > Massospora > Massospora cicadina. Next base: position 43,434 of record JAKSZP010008318.1, read on the forward strand.
ACGCGTCATGAAGTATAACATCATGATTTCTTAAGCTTTACCATCCAGACAGGTTTAGATGTGTTGACATTTATGACGATCTGTAGCAAGTTCATTTCACCTTCATACACAAAAAAATAGAACTGAACGGTTTCAGTCCCAGGCACGTACTTCTCCTTAAAGATGAGTTTAAATTATCTAACTGGTTCTTAGTGGACATGGATAGCCAGAAAAGGTGGTCACTTGGATTCAGTGGGTTCTGTGGTAACTATGTCAGTATGAGTAATACCTTGTTGAATTTTGGCGGCGAAGTTCATCCATATCGTCCTGGAGAGCAGTGTAACAGTCATTGACATGCGTAAATGGAGCCTTGGTACCTAGAAGTAGACAGAGATTTTCAATCTCAGCGGATTGAAGGGCTAATTGAGCAGAGAGAGTATCTTGTTTAGCCTTAATTTTTTGAAGATTAGCATCCATCCAAACAAGTTAGTAGTTCACTTGGGCCTGGGAGGCAATCAAGTTCTAACAGGTTGCGTCATTTTTGCATACTTGTTGTGGAAGAAGACAAATGTTAGATCTGCATCAAGATAATCCCCTTCAATAGTCATCTCTGCTCCTTGGGCCACCAGTAATAGTTATCGCTCAATAGCCTTAATCCAGGCTTGGTGATTTTCATTGAATGAAGGCCCAACAGGTGAAGAGGATCCAGGAGGACTACGGGGATCTTCAGGCCCAGGGGGTCCTTGTTCTCCTTCCTTCTCACTAGGTTTAGTTACACTGGTAGGTTCTTTTTGAAGAATAACTTTCCTTGATAAGTAACACAGCTGTTCTTTCACTAAACATATGAATCTGTGCGGCTAATGTGGTGATTCAGATATCAGTAGTTTGGAATTTCTTAGAGATTTGGTCAATGATATTAGACAAAGCGCTTTCTACTTGCTGGTCCATGTCAATAGCTTCATGGATCATCCGCTGAGAAAACTCTCCTTGCAGGTAACAGATAACTCCAGTGTCAATCTGGACCAGGTGACGTTGAATTTGTTGATGACCCAGTAGCTGTCCAAAATGGTCTCACAATTTCCTTGACAAGAATTAGATGCAGCTTCATACAATTCAAGAAGATGTGAGTGAATTTGATGAGACAGTCCAAGTTGCAATTAGATCTCCTAGTGGTGTAGCCTGAGTAACTTCATTTGATGGTGTAAAGTGGGGTTAACAAACGACTCTAATTCAGTTTCCATCCAGGCTACACCTACTTCATTTATAGGGAGATCAGTTGAGGATTATATATGAGTCAGGATGCTAACTATTCGTGTGGAGAGGCTACAGCTTGATCTCCTAACAGAGGTAATAGTTCCAGCCAGTAGTGCTGAGACAGTGTCGGCGACATCCACATCCTGGATTTGGTAAAGTGAATCATCTGGGGCTGAAACATTAAGGGCCATGGTTGCGTTGTATCAAGCTCTCGGGTATGAGATAAAGGAGTGGCTTGATTATTGGTAAAGACAGTTAAAGTCAAACTCTGGTCCTTCTTTATATTGAAAGGGCTATTGTCGCTGCAATTGTTCATCCAGAAGATATGTCTTCACCAGGCTGCCTCAGAAGGACCTGGCAAGGAGCACCAGTTTTGGGTTTATTTTCTTTGAAGGTGGGGCCTTTGAAGGGTAATCAATTATTAGTCAGATGTAGCTCCAATAGATCTCTTAGGGTTGTTTATCCCTAAGACAGTCTTTCAGCGGAAATACATCATTGAGGCAATCTCTGTTTACTTTGGACAGGCAGGATCTCTTTATGAATTCAGGAAAAAATCTAGTAATAAAACTATGAAAAACTGAGGGCATCTTTATTGATCAGAAATCAAAGATATTTATAGGGGTCATATGAGATTCAGGATTGCTTAGGATATTCTTGTGAGAGAATCAGGATTGAGTCGGGTATGGAGATCTCTTGATTGGCGCAGAAGAATGCAAAAGTTTTCAGCGTACTCAGTCCTTTTTGATCACGGTGGAAGTTTCCAGTGACTTCTGAAAGGCAAGATCTTTGTAAAGTGAATCAGCACCTTTGTCATGTATTTTAGAAGATACAGAAAAGGTTTGGGATTTTGGACTCTCTATCAGGAGCTCATTATTCTTATTGATTTCAATATCTCTCAAATTGGTAGAGTTCCATTGGTCATGTTGCATATCAGTAAAAGTTTGAATCTCACCCATATCAGCATGATTCCCATTATTCCTGACAACGATCAAGAATATTGTTGATCCTCAGCATTCAATAAAAGTTCTTTTTAAAAATATATTCAACTGACAGTAATTGATCACCACTCAATTTGGTTCATCCTTTATCTTCACAAAAGGATTGGACTCACCCATAGACTTGACGGCAGTATGAGGAAACCAAGGTCATCCATTTGCTGATTTCTTCACTAACTACTGCTTCAGCAGCCTTGGACCAGCAGACAGGTCTCAATTGTAATGGCGGTTATTCCTCAGTGTCAAACTTATGGATCACATTTATAGTACATCCAAGGTCATGATTGTCCTGGGCAAATATCGCCCAATATTTCTAGAATAATCATAGCACTTGCACCTGCTGTCATTCTGATAACTCAACCTTTTGCTTCCAATTGACCAATACATTAATGCTTTCATCAGCACTCACCAGTAATCCCATCTCTATTAGCGTTACAAAGCTATAGAGATCTTTAGTTTCAGCCGCCAGGATTAAATGCACAAGAAGTTGACTTGGTTTTCTTTTTATTTCTTCTTTTTTCCCTTTTTCCACTTTCATTAGTTCACTCAGTTTGGCCTGTAGTACTCGAATTTCACCGTGGCCTGGCATTATAATCCCCAGTGCTACCTAAGGCTTCAGTCTCAATTTATTCGATGGGCAATGACAACTCCATATAATTGTTCCAGGTCTTTAAACCCTAACCCTGTGGTAACTATTATCTGTGTTCCCAGTAAGATAGTAATCATCATTTTTGTCTCAATGTTATTCCACAGTTTTTGTTCTCTTTCACTTCAATCAATAATTTTATTCAAAAAACAAATCTAAAAAAGGTTTAACTCTTGACTGCCTTTCACCATCACCAACCCTAGCATATGTTGACTAATTTGATTCCTGTTGCCCCCATGTGGGGCAGCGGTACACTGCCTTCTGACGTTAATCAGCTGCTGCCAGAACGCCCTCAGGCTGGCCCAGCTAGCTCCACAAATAATTCTGGTCACTACGTCCCGCATTGGGACCTAGATCACCACCTCACATGCTCTAAGGTGGTTCTCAGAAGCCCCTGGAGCTCCCTTGGAGAAATCTGCGTTTTGTCCTTCAAGGTCAAGTATGGGAACCTCTTTCCCTATGCAATCATGACCATCATCAAGATGGCCACAGAAGCTTACAAACACACCAGTTTAATAGATTCCCGCCCCTTTAAGGGGTACTTTGATCTTTTCTTCTCATGTATAGCCCACGCTGTGGTTGCAGCACATTTGCCTTTAATTTTATAAAAATGCTTTTACTAATGATCAAGGCTCACATGCCAGATGACGCCGCACTTGTGGTCCAGTTTGTTAGCTTGCCTTCCCAACTTTCCTCAAACGCCTTCAACATGTTTTACAGAGGGCTTGGCTGCTTACGGCGCCTACTCCATGCTGTAGTTTGTGGTGTCAAATGGCGCTAATTGTCTCTCTGGGCCTCAAGCATTCATGATGATCTTCCCCTTATATCATGACACCCACCTTGAGGTACCCACATGCTGTGATAAGATCCACGCCTGATTATCCCTTCAGGGCACACATTGAAAATTGATACACCATTTGTCCCTTGTGCTTTGCCCTCTACAACTCAAAGCGCAAGTGCCCAGTGTATTCTTCCAAAGCTGCCTCTGCCATTCCTCCCTCTGGCATAAGCCCTGCTACTGAATTTACTAAATTTTTCACTTGGGGATCAATTTTCTCCAAACCCTTGACTACTGCAAGTGCTGCTCCACTTCTCCACCCAACCAAGTGTTGAACGCCCAACCCATTCCTGATAAGATGATTATTCATGTGCTGGCAGAATTTCCAGGGTCCACCGTGTGTGGCCAATCAGCTTCTGCCACCCTATTAATTCTGTCGCTGGCCCAGAGTTTGACGTGTCAAATCTATTTGACGCCCTTGAATGGATCAACAATGATGAAATTACCTATGGAATTAAATTTTACTTCGCCTGGTTTACATTTCTCACCCAACCCCCAATTCAGCTCCCCACCGCTACTAAAGCCCTCATGTCAAATTCCCAAATTACAAAAGTATACATAAAAAGGCTGTCAATGCAGCTGCTGCCCTCACCAAATACCTTTTTTCAAGCCCTCTATATGGTGATTAATCCACTTTGCAAGGGCCTTCCTTTACCCAACTTCCCTACAGATTTCCCCAAGGACAGCATTTTGTTATTAAAAAGCTAGCTTTTTCATCTGGCCGCACATTCGTCAATTCAGCAAGATCATTTCTTTATGACCCCAACTACCCCCCAAACCCGCCAGCACATCAAATCTTTTACTTGTATGCCCAATCTTATAACCTTTGCTGGATTTCAAATCGCTCAATATGTCAAGGCAATTCATACCTCTGGCCTCATTGATAAATAGAACCCTCTCCTTTTTCTCCTTTGTCTGCACACTGATGACGCTCCAAACCCCCTTTGTCTGCCTTTGCCCGCCACTTAAAGTTGACGCCAGATAAAACTTCCCTCAATCCCCCTTCCCCTTTAAGAGTGAATTCTTAAGCTAACACCAGCGGCTATTCTAGGTTTTTTGTCTAACCATCCCTTTGTTTAGCACTATAAATAAAGATTCATGGAGGACCCCCCTTTTGGGTTGAGTACCACTAGTACTATTAGGAGCTATGCATCTTTAAAAATAATTTTCAGCATTTCCATGCTTAACCTTCCAACCATGTTGGACATTTGCCCTCTCAGCTGCAGAGGAAGAATGTCTTGGGTCAAAATCAGCCTAAACGTGGAAATGTCAATCATTTACAAGTTTGCGATGAACCAAAAAGCAATTTAAATAATGATAGTAAAGATATTTAAAATATCGGCCAAAATACCCTGGCCAATTCTTTGGTGGAACCCCCATTAATGGGGTAACGCCATTTCAAAAGCTGCATGGTCAAGAAACGTAAAATCAATTTGTTGGAATAAATTGACCACATGATGGACCATGGGGCGACCATTGGAAGGTACACCCCCAACCACCATTGGGTCCTTCAAAGCTGTCAGACATTTACAAGTCTGAGGTATGGGAAAGAGTGGTTTTGATGTAAGTGAAGACCAAATTGGCCAAAAGACCTTGGTCAAATCTCAGTGGAACCCTATTAATCGGGATAACACTTTTAATACTAATATTAATAAAACTCAGGCAAATATCATGAGTCTGACTGATCAGATTGCACTGACTATACGGCGAATTCAGGGGAGTCCCTCGGAGGCTCTTTCCCCAGCTACTGCCAGTTTAGTTCACTTCCCCTCACAACAACCAACCTCTTGTATAGGGTTGGTGGGGGCTCCTCAGGGCAAAAAGATTTTCCCCCTTTCTGATTGGGCCCAATTAATTAAATCCCTTCCAAATGGTTTTGTCTTCCTGACAGTTACATCCCCGTCAGCCCTCACATTGAAGTGATGTGAGTCCTGAACTAACTGATAGGCCGCTTTTGAATATTTCCTAATTTGGACAGCACCAATCAATCTGAACTCGAGGCATGAATAGTCTAAATTACAATTATCTGTGAGTCTCAAACTAACTGATAGGCCGCTTTTGAATCTTTTCTAATTCAGACAGCACCAAAAAATTCAAGCATAAACTATGAATTGTTTAATTATCACTATCACAATATTATCGAGCTTTAGCTTTTTTCTGGGTGGCACCTAATAAAAGAACAAAAAACATATAAAACCATTTCTTTTATTAAAGTGCCTAATTATATTATTTTATTTTTGATAAGTGGTAAGAACAGCTCCTGCAATATTGTTGGATTCGAGGTGATACTGCACCAGCGAGCCTACAAAAGGGCCAAAAATCCAACAAAAGCACCTATGTGGGGACCAACCCCTTTTATAGGCGTGATGGAGGTCCCACAAGGTTTATTATTTTATCTAGTGGTGATTGGTTGAAGTACATCAAAACATTACTACATGGGTACATTCTGCCCCAAACCCCCATCCCAACTATCATTTAGCCAAAAAAAGTAACTCAAATTCCCACGATCTGATAGGAGAGTATATCATATTTCCTAATTTGGAATGTGTCAAAGCTATTCCAAAACTATTCTCAAATTCCCCCTGACCCTCAAAACAGTTTAAATAGTGATCAGGTAGATATTGAGGGGGATCACTTTTCCTTTTTAACCCATGCTGCTAATAAAAACCTCAAAACCACAAGTTTTATTTAGTGTTTAATCATTAAATTTTATTTAAACTTTTGTGGGATCCAGCAGTGTAAGCACCAGAGAGCACCCATAAGCTGGATTCCTACAAACCAACTTTTACTAAATTGGAATTATGCCATCATTGTTAATAAGTTTTACAAAATTATTCTTCTTCATCAGCGGAGTTTCTCCTCTCTTTGCTGATATACCAAAGGCAGGGTTTGCCCCAAAATTTTAAAGTATTCTCCCCAAAATCACATTATCACCATAATTTCTTGATAATTTTATCCCAATGAAAATGTCATATTTTTGATTTGCCAATACTATGGTGGGAGCTGATACCACCAGCAATCTAAACCATAGCAGTAGTTCATTGTATGCTCTACAAGATATTGTAGTATCTGGCCAACGGTTCCATATTCTTTTCAGTGCTCTTGATCTAGCAAAATCTTCATTCACGTCACCAACTTGGTTAAAGCGATATTAATGGGTGCACAACTATCAAATATCACACATACTCTTACTCAATTGACTAATATTTCCACATATCTACTTTCAGAGTACTGTAATAAAGTCTTTACTGAGTAAATTGCAACATTATCTACTAAATATAAAGTGTGAATTAATTGCGCAGAAAATATAAAAGAATTTATTTATCACACTAAAGAGAGAAACATTTACATCACCAAGTTCATCATAAGTAGTTCTTCTGTGCTTTCAGCGGCTCTGATCTTTTCAACCAACTGAAAAGCATATGTCCAGGAAGCTTTTTTAATTATCAAAGGTCTATCCCCTTCATCTTTGCTAAAGTAGTTGCATTTATGTCCAAAATACCACCTGGTAAAGAAGATCAGATATGTCTTCATCTACAAATAAATTGAGAATATCCAGGTCAACTTTTCTTTCTTGTTGCAAACACTTTTGCAACCCATTCAATTCAAGACTAAATCTAGTTTGATAATCTCATAGAGGGGATTAGTCTGCGCCCATGTCTGGGAGCAGTTGGGCAAGCAAGGCAAGAGGAGCAGGTGAAAGGCCCGCGGCCTCTAACGTTCAAAAACGCCCCAGAGAATCCGGCGGAATAGAAAAAAATCTAAAAAAACTGGTGGTCACAATTTCCCCAGAGATACTCGCATGGCAAGCACGATGCAACCAGTACATCAACACGCCACATTCCCAGCCACTTTCATTAGTGGAAATCGGAGTCCGTGTGTATCTGGACATCCAAAAAATGGCCCTATGGGAAAAATTTTGTGAAGATGTACACAAAATTTTCCTGACCGCGGTGTACGTTGCACCTCACTCCATGTCGCACAGTTGGCTGGACCTAGGTTTCAAAAGCAAAATATCAGCAGATGAGGCTGCAGCGGTGCGCATAGTGGTTGACCTCCCCAAAGGGCAATGGGTCGTCGAAACTAAATGCACCAGATGGACAAAATCAAACCAAATTTTCCTCACGTTTGACTTTTTGCCTACTATGGTAAAACGTGACATTTTGGAGCAACACCTGAAAGATGGTCTCGCCATATATGGCGAAATACAATCTTTTGAAATGCAATGTTTCACGCTGATGCCACACCTGTGCACCGGCAAAGCCATCGCAGTTCTGACCCCAACCGAGGAGAACACAAAGGACCTAACCCAGATCCCGCACTCCACCTTTATTGACATTGCAGGGCACACCACCCACCCATTCTGGGTAACCATGGACAGCGCGCCCCCCATTTGCACCCATTGTGATGCGTTTGGCTATAAGGTGCACGTATGCCCCATCAAAGAGGGCGTCACATTCCAAGAGCACCCCTCGGCGGCCATGGCCAGCGGAGAGGCGCACTACGAACCACTGCAAGCACCAAGGAGGCTTTCCCGTGGGGAGCACAAGGCTGCTACCTATTGGTAAAGCCCATCTCCCTGCAGGAGCAGAAGAAGTCCAAGCAGGCCTGTAGGACCGCAGCCAAGGAAGCGGCCAAGGCTACCACCACCATCCCACACTCACAATGCCAGGAGGACATGGAGACCTTCGCGGTGGAAGCAACTTGGGAATCCATCACCCAATCAGATTGGGAGGCCCATGCCGAATGGGCCACTCAATCCGAGGATCCGATGGGAGATTTGATATCACCCAATTGCTGCACCCAAGCCCCAGTCAAAACTGACTTGGGACCTATCCCAACTGAAAAAAAAATTTTCCCCACTCGACAGTGCACCAAACTTATCTGCACCACAAAAAATTTGTCCAACGTCATGAAAACAAAAAGTGAAGGCCAAAGCCAACGTGACTCTTCCCGCAAAAATTAACAAAAACCCTAATAGTGTCATTGCTAATACCTGCACTGCTGTGAAAGCCCGTGGGGACCTGGAAGAGGCTGGTGGGCCCAGGGGCCCACCCCTCGCACCTAAGGTGCAATGGGGGAAACCTTCACTCTAGGGATGCTGAATATCGCCGGACTCAAGGCCTCCCCATCCCAGGCTAGGAAACTGAGTTTTTTACAAAACAATTTACCTGTGGATATCCTGGCCATCCAGGAGTCCCACTGTCCACGAGGTTCCGAGGAAGCTTGGAAAACAATGCTCCTACCATCCCTATCCTTTTGGTTGAAGCACTGTGGGGTGCTAATTCAGAAAAACAATTTTTTCAAATTTATATCTTCAGAAACATTCCTAAATGGCTGAGTGCTCGTTGTCACCTTCTCATGGGCCAATGTTGCACACACAATTGTCAACATTTATGCCCCAAACGGTGCACAAGAGCGTCAGGAATTTTTCTCGTCGGTCAAATCCCTCCCACTACCCCCCAATTCTTTCCTAATTGGCGACATGAACTGTTGGCTAACCTCACCATTGGACCGGTGGCCACCCTCACCCCACGCCCCACAGGGTCACATAGAACTACGCGTTCTAAAAGCCACCCTTGGGTTAATGGATGCGCTGCCATGACATGCCCACTGCTCAAAAACATGACGCATCCCCACATCCACAACGGCCAATTAAGGTCCATGACCCACATTGACCTTATTCTAGCGCCTGCTAAATTCCAACCCCACATCTCCCACTTCAAAACAACAAAAATGGAATTCTTTGACCACCGACTGGTCTCAATAACATACCACTTACCCATCACAGTTGCAAAGGCCCCACATTGGTGCAAAATCCGCCCCCAGAGCTCGCGTTGCCAGGATTTTCCACATGGGTGGAAGAGGCAACTTTGGCAAAATTGTTTGTTGCACCGTTTTGCGCGGACCCCATTTCCACATGGGCAACTTTCAAAGAAGACACCATCCGCCACTATCGCCATCTCTCATCCAGATGCTCATGAGCCACATCGGCGGTTATATTGCGCATGCTGGTGGAATTGGCCCACTTGGAGTCCAACATTCCAGCCTCAGGATATAGCCCTGCATGTGGCCAGAAGTGGGCGGAGGCAGCCGCCCACCTCAACGCACTTGAAAGGCAACACAAACATCAGGTTTGTGTCCAATACTGGGCCACACGCATCACTAAAGGCGACAAGTGCACCGCATACTTCTTCAAAAAAATTTTTGCACCACACCAGAGCGTGGCCTGCACACAGGTGCGAAGATTGGATAATTCTATTGTGGACACACTGGCTGAAGTGGCAATCGAAATGCAAAGATATTACTCCGAGTTATACTGAGCTGAACCAATTCAGCTGGCCAAAATGGCAGAATTTCTCGACAGAGCTCATATCTGCACCATTTTCTGATACCTGGAGTAAATGAATTTAATTACTCCAAACGAATTATGGACTACCATTCGCGGTGCGCCAAACTGAAAATGCCCAGGCCCAGATGGCATTCCATATGAATTCTACAAAAAATATTTTAAATATATATCCCCATTGCTGCTAGCCTCACTCAACCAAAGCCTGTTGGAAATGCGCCTCCTACCAGGAGGACATGAGGCCTTTACGGTCACACTCTTCAAGAAAGGGGATAGGCTAGACTTAGCCAACTGGCGCCCCATTTCTCTAACAAACACAGACACCAAAATTTTAACAAAAATAATGGCTAACCGTTTAGGGACTGTAGCATCTGCCACCATCTCCCCAGAACAATTTAGTTTCATCCCCAGAAGGTCGATTTGGGATAACATGCACTCTGTGGCTAATGTGTGTCAGTCCACAGCCTCTGGGGCACTTGTATTCTTGGACCAACAAAAGGCCTATGATAGAGTAAACTGTGAATACCTTAGGGCCTGCCTCCAACAATTCCGCCTACCTCCCCGCTTCATTAACTGGGTGATGCTGCTCACGGAATCTGCAACAATGGCAGTGCATGGCCCAGGTTTCCTAACGGAAGTAGTCCGTCCTCAAAGGGGCCTGTGACAAGGGGACCCCCTGAGCCCACTCTTATACAACTTCAGCCTTGACCCACTACTGCAAAATGTGAATGCCCAACTCACTGGGGTCCATGTGCCAGGCCAAACCCCAGTCAAGATGATGGCATTTGCAGATGATTGCGTGGTGGGGGTGTCTAATAACAAAGATGCACGCGCGCTTGAAGCCCTCATCCAGGAATATTCCCAGGTAAGCAACGCGGCACTGAACGCCTCCAGAACCGAAATCATCCTCCTTGGTCGGTTTCAGAACTGCTGGGCCCCAGCAAGTAGTTCCCAACCCGGCCCATCTGCTCGCCCACGTCCAAGCCTTACTAACTCAAAACACACCGCTCCACTGGTGCTCCCCTTTGTGCCACGACCTACCATAGGACTGGTACGCCATCTGGGCGTGTGGTTGGAGGCAGGTGGATACGCGTCAGCAGTAATGGAGTGCCATATACTGGACAACGTGACGAAGCGAATCGCCTCTCTCAGAGCCCACCCTACTACCCTCACTGGCAGGGTTGTTCTTGCCAACTCTATACTCTCCTATCCAAAGTCTGGTTCAGAGCCCACGCCATCCCCTTCTCCCCAAGCTTCTTCAAATCCCTGTATGCTTTGCTACAAGGTTGGCTTTGGTCAGGCCACCCTCCACCAGTACGGCTAGAGGTCATGTTTGGCCCTCATCATCATGGTGGCATGGGCCTACTTGACTTCAAAGCCCATGCCGCCAAGATCCTGGGCACCTGGATTGCGGCCGTCACTGCTCCTACACTCCCATCCCAACACTGGTCCCGCGTGGCCCGCTCCAACTTCTCCCAAGCCTTGGGCCTCAACAATCCATCAAACCCCCACTCCCTGATGAAATACCTCGCATCACACACATCAGCCACAGGTCCTCACGGGACCAAAATTCACTACAAACGAATCCTACTCTCCATGCAAAGCGCAGAGTGGAGAATTCGTATTAGTGGACATACAACCCAAAGAGGCCGCCCCTCTCCTCAGTTCACACAAGAGGTACAGGGGCTACCCATCCATGATGGCGTGATCCCCATTTGACCCCAAGTCCTATCCAGGGTGGACTACCTGGACATGATGGACATCCCTTATTCCACTGAGACCCATAAGACTATCTGGAAATACGCACACCATCCTCTGTTGCAGCCTCAAGTCCGCTCCCATGTGTGGTGCTGCCTGAGGCGGGTGTATCGTACAGCTGAGCGCTCTAATGCTTTACACTCATCCTGTGTCATGTGTGGCCAGTATGGAACGCTGTTTCACCGCCTGGAGAAGTGCCCCACCTCTAAAGTAATATGGCGCGAAGTCCAACGTCTGCTAGGCCAGGATCAAACACATCCCTTCAGTCTGTCAAGAGATATGTTTGCTTCATCAATGGCCTCCCCCTCCCACCCTCCCTTCATGCTCTGGTGGTTGCAATCGCCATGTGGACTATCCACACGATTGTCTTGGATGCCCTCGCTGGATCCATCCCCACCCTCCCTGAAGCTGTCCACAGATTCCGGTCTCATCTGGTGGATCACTTTCAAGTGTTGATGTTTGGATATCCCCCACCGCATCGCCGACAGCTGGTCTCCTCCTGGTTCCCAGTCTGGTTCATCAAATCAGACCCCTTCCTCCACATGTGCTCAATAGTGGCTACGTCCCCTACACACGTTCCCTCCCCCTTCCCATAAGTGGCGTTCCCGCTGGCAACAAGAGATAGCATCGCTTCTCTGGGGTGCCTCCCCTGGTACTAAGTTTTGTCTCGTCTGAGTCATATTTGGAAGTGTCCGTCCCATGGTCAGCCTTCCCCGCAATAAATTTAAAATTTAAAAGAGAATATCCAGGTCATCTTTAAAGAAGTTGGGGGAATATGTTTTATCGCAGTGTTAGATTGTTCCATATCTAAACTGTTGGTCCTTTTCCCACATCTTGACCAGTTTCCTTTTGATTAGCCCGAACCAGAGTAACTTTCTCTTTAAGATTTGTATACAAAAATGAGCGAATACATGCCAAGTTTTCCACATTGGTAGCAATGGATTTGAGTTTTATACGCTCATTTCAGTCCTTCAAGATTATTTCCCTTTATGACTCAATTATGTTATTCTTATTAGGCTCAACGAATTTCACTGTATTCTGAGTTCTTGTGGGAACTTCTTTGAAGTTTTATTTAGGTGCTTCAGGTGCTCCTTGCATCTTGTGATACTCCACCTTCTGTGATTTGGAAGTTTGTTTTGCAAGTATAAAAACTATATTGTGAAGAAAAACTATGTAGGGCCAAAGCGCTTCTTGCATTGCTATACATGCATCAAAATCTGATAGTACTTTTGTACCAGTTAGGATTTGTGCTTCCTGGAAAAGCAATCAGCAAAAGTGGCTAATGTTTCGTCCTTTCTATACTGTATTTCCATAAACTCATGCTTACGGTTAGCCATCCATGCAGAACTACCAAACTCAGCCATTATCTCTTCTTTGGCGTTGCTGTACATCCAATTGTCCCCGTTGAGATGGGGCAACGCTAGATTTTAACAGCCATTGTCTAGCAGTTCATCACAGTTATTTCTTTTTGTCAGTAGCCTTATCTGAACATTATCATTTTAAATAGGTAGAAAAATGCTGGCTGGTTTATCCAGTGATATATAGGTAATATTGACACAATCCAAAATTCTTCTGTTGCTACTGTGGCAGAAGATTCCTACTCATCAACCCAACTAATGATAGGTGTATTGTCAGGGTCATCTCTGAAATTAGAAGTAAAAGCTCTAGGCATATTTCTCGAGGCTTGTACTTTACCATCCAGATTTTCATGCATCTCATCGTCATCTTCAATCTTCTCCATCTGGACACAATCATTATTGTGATTTTTGATTTCTTCTAAGCACTTTAGCATCTGCGCTATGTCTCCTTAAATCTGACAGAATTATTTTTGAACGCTTGGTATTCAGTTTTCTGAGATAGCAACACTTTGATTTATTGAGTCTCATTCCATTTCAGTGAGGTGACCTTCATAAAAATCATTATTGATCTTTCTGACTTCTTAAATTTCCTCTTGGCTTTCATCAATCACTAATTAAATAAGCTAGATCATCTTGTGACATCAAGTTCAGTGCATTTTTTTTAACAGTTTTTAATTATGTCCACATCTTCCTATGTTTGTTCTTGTACAACATTGTGCTGATAGCTCTTCTGTATATTTGGCCTAAAACATAACTACCCCCTGTAGTGAACACCAAATGAAAACTTTTTAGTTTAAATATTTTTCCCTGTACGCTTTCAAGTTTGCTGCACAGGTTCTGATGTGTGCAATTAGCAACTGTTGATACATATAACTTGATAAAATGTATGTGGGTAGGTGATACTAGTATGAAGACTAGTATCAGCTGAATTTCTACATCCAAATATCTCTTCTGCTCAGGTTCCTCTTCAGAACAGGTAATGGCAACCTTCCTTCAACCCACTTGTGAAGGTACTTGAATTATTCAGACAACAAGGGAAATCCTATCCTACAAAAGCTTCATCTAGAGTTGGCAACTTCAGGTCCAAAGGAACATCTTCCTTTCAACGTAACTTACCCTACTCCCAGTAGGCTCTTTAGTTCTCAAGAGAGCTTTTCCCTTCCTCTCTTGACGCAGGAGGCGCGGAGAATTTGACAAGCAGTATCTAGCCAAAGGATATCTGAACCTTTAACTCTAATTCCAAGAGAAAAAATAAACTAAACGTATAACAGGCCAAATATTTAAGTCTTGGAGTATTTTTATTGTTCTGATTTATTTTTATTAAAACCTAGTGATTTATAGGGAATCTGGGGCCCAACTCTTCTGTTGGAGCTTTATTTGGAAATGTAAGCTATTGCTGATGAATTAGACCTCTGAAGTTGCACCCAAAGATGACCTTTCTCATCCATCCAGTTGGATGTTGCTGCCAACTAGTAATACAACCCCTTCTGGTTGACTCAATGAATGTGTCCTAACTTTTTGATCAACCTCAGCGGATTACCTATATTAGGCTAGCAACCTGCTTAAGTAATGGGACTTTTTACCCACAAACTGAAGACTGCACTACCAAAAAGGTTAACCTGCAAGTTGCTATAAGAAGCATTGTCAATGCCTAAGCAACTTATCATAAATCTTTTATTCAATTGGCATAAGCTGCAATTGACTGATATAATTAAATTAATAATAATTAAAACAGTAATTGAACCAAATGTAAATACATTGTTAGGGATTGTCCCCAACTAAACACTATTAATCTGGTGGAATCAAATTCCGCTGGACTAGTAATATTATGTTAGGAATAACAACCAACAATAGTTATCATTTCTTATGATAACTCACATCCATTGAGGTAAATCTCCCAGTGGGCAAAGAAGATTTTATATAGTCTGATTGGGCTAGATGGTATGGGCATACTGAGATCCCAATAGCACAATAAAACATCGCTAGATAAATTATAATTATAACTTTAACCTTAATACCAATTAAACATTAATATATGGTATAAACTAGTCTAATAGAAATAATAAACTAATTGACATTAATTATACTAACAATCATATCATAACCCCTAAGTCAAGGCTTCACCCAATTTTAGAGAAATTCCCAAAAGATCCCCTCAAGCCTCAACTGGGGGTGACAATAATTTCACAAAGATTAACAATTAAAATATTAGGGCAATCAAGAAGTTGCTTGGGGCATGTGTGGCAGCAAAGCGGAGTGGCAGCTATGGTGAGTGATTCCAAAAGTCTCTTTGCACCCCTGCTAAAGATCAGCGCAAACAATGTGTGCAGTATTGACATCAGGTGTGGGAGCTTGAAAAGAAACTTGAGAGGCTGGAGATGATCAAACTGTGCCAGAGACCTGCGCTGAAACTGATCTTAAGTGGGAAGGAAGGGACGCGGTGCAATTCCTTTGCCTGTTAATAACCAATCTGTAGAATAAAAGGTTAGGGCCTATATGAGTCATTGCTGAGGGTTGAGCCCCCCAAGTCATTTAGATTTTTGGGAGAAAAATCTGAAACTGGTATCCAAATCTTCCAGTTTGAAAGTTTTGGGAGAAGAAACTTGAAAATTTTGGCGTGTAGGCGTCAGTTGCATAATAGACAGGGGTGGTAGCTTCATCTGTAATGATGAGGTGAGATTGGTGTCACAAAATCTACCTTGGGCTTCGCTAGTGTGCCAGGCCAACCAGTATGAAGATTGGTGACCTTTTGCTTTTTTCGCCTTCATTAGCGTACCAACCACTATAAGTCCTGAGTCCAACCTACCAACTAACCACCAACGACTTTGCCTTTAGCCCCAGGCGTCCATGGCGTGTGCCTCGGCAAGTCCTGCCCCCTTCCTTGGCGGCTCAGGCACTTCTGCGCTGCACCACCCTCGTGACCCCTCACCAACCCATCTGGGCATGTCCCAGCGAGTCCATCCCCCTTCTTAGGCGGCTATGGCACCTCCCGCGCTGCACCCCGCTAGGGTTGGTGGCTATGCAGCTCACCACTGGTAGCCAGCTGGCCTGGTTCCCACTGGTTCCTCATAAGGAGGAGGTATGGGAGCTGGCAGCGCCAGCCACTCCAGGCGTAATCACCCGCGCCTTTAGGGATCTCCTATCCTATTTTCCCCACTCTAGTGGCTCTTGCTACTTCATCAAATAGGAAAAATAGGCAAATGAGAGATGCTTATTTAGAGGGAATGAATGACTATTTATACTACTTTCAGGGCTACTGAGCCCAAGTGCTCTTTGGCCAATCATCTGCTGGAAAAACCCATCAGCCTCTTGATTCCAAAACCTCTGCCAGATTGTAAACTTTTCATAATGATTCCCTCTTAGATCTGCTCCTCTGATCACCTAATATTAAATTAGGTCGATCCATCCTCAGCATAAGTCGCTGGTCAATCATATATAAATTCATTAATTAAATAAGACTTCAAGTATCCCCAGAATGAGTCGCTGGTGCTCCAAATTAGTCAGCAGAACCATTTTGAATGAGTCATAATAGATTCATCAGCTTTCTGCTGGAAACTCCCACAACATTATTTGGATGGCATTTTGGCGGCAAACGCAGCTTCCGTCAAACCTAAACTTGAACAAATATATAACATTAAAATAGTATTGAACTAGGCGATTAGCTGGCAATTACACCCGGCTAACTGAAACCCCTAGTTCAGAAACTTTGTAAGGATTCATCTGGTAAAAATTCCGACAATTGTTGAGGCAGGGCGCATTTGAGAAGTTGGTGCTCAGTGAATGCATAGCTTCAAAGCTGGGCAATAACCATAGCAATTGGCGAAGTTTACTTTGGTCAGATGGTTTATCTTGACAGCAGAGATTGTTCGACAGATGCAGTCTCACAACTTCAATGGGTAGTTTTAAACTTAGACTGAGAGGCGTCAAGTTTAGATCTAAAGTAAACGTCAAAATAGAAATGGTAAAGCTTATTAATTGCTTTGCCTAGTTTATTTGTGTTGAAAGTGGTTTGACCAACCATTATTTAATGCACTACCTTGATAATTAATTATATTTTACCTAATAATAAGAAATAGGATTTGATGACATAGAAAGTTTTAAGTTCACAGCTCTCAATTTCCTAGGGTGTTGGCAAAACTATCTTATATTACTTTTGGTGCTTTTGCCTTAGTGCTGTATAATTAAATATATGGTGGATCAAATCTTATTACTCTGTCAGTAAAAAATCTACTACCTTAATCTGATGATTACTATGACTATAGGCTTAGGCGTTTATATCTTCTCAGATTTTTATGTATCCCCAACTTCAATATTATAACCAGCGCCAGCATAATTTATTTGGTATTATGAATCCTATTTTTATGATGTTCATCTGCTGGAACCTCAATTACAATAAGTTGATCGCAACTATAATGTAAATATCATGAGCCTTAGTCATTTGCTCCCTTAGCCTAACTTAAAAAATTATCTCGCTAGTTTACAATCTTGAGGCGCTCCTTAATACATAAAATGAGATAATAGGAACTCTAGCAGAAGGGAAATATCTTGGCAGGACTCTAATAATAAGGCGATCAATCTTTCCTACGTTTCTGGAGAGAACTTAGAAGAAGAGATGATATTATAGCAAGCCATAGAGCCTTTGGCAGTACTAGATACTACATTGTGCTATCTATTATTCTCTAATATACCTCTTTCCAAAAGTGTCTTTTTTGCTATTTTGCTAAGGTTACTATCTTTTATCAGTACCTTATCAATCTGAGAAAATTATCCTGTGCCTTCCAAAATTGATGCCTAGGCGCCAATTTCAACAACGTGGTGCTCACTAAAGGGGGATCACACTTTAGTTCACTGTAGCTTGGTTTAATTATGGATCCCAGGGACTCCATCAAAGGTTTTCCTCCAGCTGAAGTAGTGCAAATCGTTGAGGAGAAAACAAATTTTCCAATTAGCTCAGAAGAATCAGTACAATGATGTTTATCAAGTATGTGCAGCTTTAAATGCCTGTGTTGCTCAACTCTCAAATATTTTACTTGGCCACGACTGTTAAGTGAAAGAATTATCTAAAATTACCGAAGCACAACAACACTGCCTCAATGTTTTGGATGTAGATATGCGTGGAGCTGTTCACTCCAATAAAGACTTGTATCAACTGATGGAGGCTTTGTAACTGTAGTAAAAACTCAGAGTCAAAAGTTCAGATCCTTGGTGAGTGAGAACATCAATATGAAAGCGGAATTTTCTAGCCACTACTTAAAAAGTTGATAATATGAAAATCCTTTTGCAGGTGGAGCCCTTCATGTTTCTAATATGTGGTGCTATATTAATAGTCAATCTGGTGCCCAACCCACTGTAATTATTGCTGAGGATCATAATCTTTTCTGTTGGAAGGAAAGTTCAAAGGCGATGCGGTGTGGGGTATTCAGGAAGTGCCTATGGTTTTTACCTCTTCTTTGGGCGTTGGGGCATCATCTCATCTAGATATGCTAGTGACTCCTCACCTTGAGCAATTCAACTTGATTATTTGTAAACTCTGGTCCAACTTACATGTGACCTCATTGGTAATCATATGCAGGTCCCAGTAAGTTCTTCAACCCATGCTGCTCCAGCAGCTAAAAGCTGTCTTACCCCTACATCTCGTCTTTGCCATTCAGGAAGTCAACTAGGAGAACGTAAGGACTTTGGCCCTACCATCATGAACCACATGTTCATGTCAACTTTATCAACCTACCAAAGTTTGATAAAAATCTGACCGTGTACACTTTCAAACTCTTTGAGATTTGTATGACTGGGGATTCTGAGAACTCTAAGTTGGCAACATTAATGAACTTGCTAGACTCTAAAAGTCGGGAATTAATTATGACTAAATTACAGAAGATTGGTGTTACCTACCGCAATGCCAATGACCTTCTCATCCAGGGATTTGGTGGGGCATAATGGATGACCACCCATAAAATCAAGTTCCTTAACATTTTTTTTCTAAAGTGAAACCATGGAAACTTCCAAGGAGCAAATTTCTTTTGAAAGCACAGATGCTATCAGGTGCTAACGTTATTAATGATTTTAAAGCGAAAATTGCTCTACATCACGCCTGTGAGCCTTACCAAGATCTGTATCAGGTATTAATTCCCGTCTTAATTAAGAAAATGATATCACCCATATGGTGAATTATCTCTGGCGTTAGGCCATCATTTTTGGGCGCCCAACAAGAGTTTCTGGGAGCTTCAAGATTTGCAATTTTGAGCCTTTTCCCAAAAAAAGGCTTACCTCCGCCATATGGCCCTCATTTGGATAAGCCTGATGTTAGTTGAATATTTTCAATTATTGGAAGAAGCTGGGTATTAAACCACTGTTGTCCTAAGTTAAGTTTTAAGCTTGGGTTCTTTCTGTGAACCATGTGGATGACAACGAATTAAGAAAAGATAGGGCGGAGTAGGATCGGGATTTTGACTTCCGCCATTTCTAACTAAATCTCAGATAATATTAGACCGCTGAAATCACATTCCATGAAATGAAGGAATGACTACGCTGGGCCATCTTCACCAGTTCATGTTTCAGCAGATATTGTAGTAGTGACTACCTACTTGCAAGGAGAATGAATCACCAAGTTGGAAGAAGACATAGTATCAAAGCTATATGTTTAACAGTTGGAACCACTTGAGCTTCCCCTCCTTCTATTGAGACTTTAAGTTGACCAGGGCCCAAGTGGAAGTGCCTATCAAGACCTTGAAAGAATTTATCCCTCAGCTATGTGAAGAACTTCAGCAATTTTTAAGTCAGGCGACAAAGTGGACGTCCTTGCAATAAACCTACTGTTACTTATTTTTCTGAGTGTACTTATACTAATGTAACTGTGAATAAGCTCAAAGTTTGAGCTATTGTAGACATTGGGGCGCCAATTGATATTGTGTCCACTCATCTAGTGAAAGTTCTGGTGCTTTATATGGACATAAATCATCGCAAAGTCTATGGTACTGCCATCCATTAAATCACAACTTCATTAGGAGTGTATATCGCGTTACGCTGCAGTTTAGGTCCTTGTTGATTGTGCCCTGATATCATACTAACCAATCAAAATTATGACTTTCTAATTGTAATTTTGTTTGTGAGATAATATGAAGTTAAAGCTAAATTTGAAGAAAATTCTGGAGTTATTGGTACAAACTCTTCCATTATTTTATAACCATAAGGTTTAAGTGTGATCTTTGAAGCAAGGGTTTGTTAACGTTGTGTACAATAATAGTATAGTGCCAATTGATTATCATTGGCTTCACGGTCATACACAGAAGCTGACGATGAATATTATAGAATTGAAGGGTATTCCATATGCGCTAATCATACCTTAACCATTCCGACAATTCATTAAGTTGAAGGGAACAAGATTACCTTAACCATTCCTCAAGGCTTATATGGCAATATAGTCACCCTGTTTGATCCAAGTTAGAACCAGGTAAGCACCAGGATTTATTCTAACTGATCTTGCTAAAATTTCATGTTCTTTTAGATAACCTGTATCATTATTCTGTGAAATTTAAGTGACGTTAAATAGTCACTTTTGTTCAATTTCACCTGTTGAAGAGATTTTAAATGTCTACAAGTCTAAAATATGGAGGAACTTGGGCTTGAGGACAACGATCATCAATTAGTATGTTCTGATACCTCAAGAACGCCTTTTAGGGTTGACGGAATATGAAAAAGACCAAGAACTGGCCTTATTTGACAAATATTAGTATTTTTGAGAAAGATGAATATGATTTGGGGTGTGCACATGATGTATTAAACCAAATCAATACTAATAATCATCTGATGATTTTCTTTTCTCCTATTTGCATTCTAAGGTGGCAGATGAAGTCACTAACAAAGAAATCAACCAACTTGTTCAGCAGGGGATGTTAGTGTCCATCAAGGGTCCTTGGGATGCACTAGTATTGATTATTAAAAATAAGGATGGGTCAAACTGAGTGATAGTAGACTATAAAAAACTCAACAATATTACCAAGAAAGATTCCTACACTTTACTTATATTGATGATGCAATAGACTGCTTGGCGGCGCACAACACTTTTCAGCCATAGATTTCATCTCATAATATTGGAAGATTGAGCTGTTTAAGGAGGAGCAGGAGAAGTGCGCTATGATCATCGCCCAGGTTCTATACCAACCCACTGGATGTCACAAGGGCTGTGTAACGCCCCTGCAACATTCCAACACAACATGGATAGCATATTAGGCGAATTAAAAAATCTCCTGTGTCTTAGTGTATCTAGATGATATACATGTTTTCCCCAGAACTTTTTGGAGAATCTGAAGCAATTAGAGGAAGATTTCCGCTGGCTGGCACAGGCTGATCTGAAAATCAAACCTTGTAAGTGCAATTTCTTCTGAAAACAACTTGAGTATCTGGGGTTTGTCACTGATGAACAAGTCTTAAAGGCCCAGCCTGCTATGGTTGAGGCTATTGAAATTATGGAATGACCAAGTAGTAAGCGTGATATTCAGGTATTTTTGGGAATGATCAGCTACTATTGCCAGTTCATGAAAGGTCTTAGTGAGATAAGATAGCTGTTATTTCACCTTCTCAAGACCGGGGTTCCGTTTAAATTTTATAAAAACCTGTCAGATACCCTTTGATCGGATAAGGCTTTTCTTAACTCAAGCGCTGATACTGATGTACTCAAATGCTTGATAACCAGTTTATTATTTAGATAAATGCATCCCTCAGCACTGTAGGAAATATGTTGTCTCAGCTTAATAATGATGGGGTATAACATCCATCACTTACTGCAGTAGGACACTGGATATACATGAATGGAATTACACAATTAACTAAAAGGAGTGTCTAGTTTACATTTACGCTTGTAAACAACTTTGGGTTTATATATGGGGTAAATTTTACTATGGTAACCTACCATGCTTCTTTGCGTTGGTTGTAGAACTGAAGGAGCCTAAAAGATGGTTGACCTGCTAGGCCTCGAAATTATAAGCGTATGACTTTGATGTTCAGCACCAACACAGCATCAAGCATCAAAACATGGATGGACTCTCCTAATTGCCTACCGTAGCCTTACTTAATGAAGATACTGATTAATTATTATACAAAATTTTTCAGTAATATTGTAATAAGCCAATCAAGATTCAGTTCATGTTAAACAAAGATTATACAAAATACTTTTGTGGAAGATGAAACTGTATAAGGTTATTGATGAACAACTTTATTGTTCCCTAGGCCTACTGAGTGGATAAATTTTGTTCTCTCTGCTCATAAGGTGACAGGCCACAGTAGATATGGGAAAATGTTGAACAACTATGATTCCATAATTATTAGATTTCATGTCATAAGATATTCATGAGACTCAGCTGCTGCCACAAATGTTAAACAGAAACTCCCTATTGGAAAGCCACATCTTTCCAATTAGTTAAGTCCTTTTGTCTGGCACAATTTCTCTTTGGACTTGTGGGACCCTTGACCAAAACCCAGGTAAGTTTAAATATATCATGTCCATTGATAAACTAACTGAGTGGGTGAATGCCACAGCAGTCAGGGTCTTAGGGGTCACGAATATGGCTATATTTATTGTGAAAGATATTATTTATCATCAAGGATGCCCTCAGTTCCTGTTGCTGGGCAATGGAACTAATTTCATCTCTCAAATGATTGTAAAATTATGTGTTAAAGGGTATAAGAGGCGTACTATACCCCTACCATCCTGAGACCAACGGCACTTTTGAACAGGAGAACAGTACATTGGTGGGGATTTTATGTAAGTCAGTTAAAGGCAAAGCATCTAATTGGAACCCTTTCTTGCCTTCTGACATATTTGCTTACAACATCGCATAACCATCATCCATGGGCACTCCCATTTGCTTTACTTCATGGGAAGCATATCGTGCTACCACACATTTGTATACATGTGATGCATAAGAGAGTATGAGTTCTAGAAGATACATTACTAATCTCACACAAAACTTACTTCAGATACAAAGTTCTGCTTACTCTAGTGCCTTTCTCAGAAAATCAAGGCTATAGAATGCAATGCTGAAAACATCCAGACCTTAACTACTTTCAGCGTATTAGAATTGGTCTGGTATCATGATAACCATTTTTTGGATGGACAAGCAAACTAGCACAAATCTGGAAAGGGCCTAGTGAGATCACAGAAAAGCATCTACAAATGCCAACACTCTGAAGGATCATAATAAGGGCCATCTTATTGATCAAGTGCATGTTAAGTTTCTGAAGAAACACTGCCTGCACTCCAGCCCTCTAGCCCCTAGTTCCTTATAACTCATCTGACCCCCACTTATCTTTGTTACATGATATTTGGCCAAGTAGGGGGAAATGTTGCAAGTGGTTTGACCAACCATCGTTGTATGCAATATATTTATTAAATTTATTTTTAACTGATAATTAGAGATAAGATTTGATGGAATAGGAGTTTTGGTGCATGGTCCTCAATTTCCTAGGGAGTTGGTAATGTTGTATTAAATTACTTTTGGTGCTTTTGCTTAACACTGTAGATTTGAATATATGGCAGATCAAATGTTGTAACCCAACTGATACATATTCTACTACCTCAATCTGATGATCACCTTGACTATTGCTCTAGTCTTTCATATCCACTCAGATTTATATATATATCCACAACTTTGATATCAGACCTAGCGCCAGATTAAAATATTTGATATGATGAATGCTATCTTTATGATGGCCTTTAGCTGGAAACTTGATTGAAGTTGGTTGATTGTAAAATAATGGAAATACCCTAAAGTTTTAGCTATAAACTCCCTTAGCCTAACTTAGATAATTATTTTGTTAGTTTACCATCCTGGAGTGCTACTTAGTATACATAAAATTTACCACTTGGAACGCTAGCAGAAGGGGAATATCTTTGTGGGATTCCAATGGAAAGGAGATCTTTTTTCCTACGTTGCTAGAGAACCTAATAAGAAGAGAAGATAATATAGCAATCTATAGAGCCTTTAACAATACCAGATACTAAATTTTGCTCTTTATTGTTTTCTAATAAAATTTTTCTATTTCTGGTAAGTGCCTTTTTGCAGATTTTCTAAGGTTTTAGTCCTCTAACAGTAGCTTGTTATTCTAAACATAATATCCTGTGCCTTTGAAATCTGATGTCTAAGCGCCAATTTCAACAATGTGCAGGCAGAGGCAAGAATATTGATTGTGGCCTCACTTTAAATCAGAAGGGCAGTTGGGGGTTCACATTTGGCCTTAAGTTCTTGATGGAAGTTTGCTGCATCAACAAGTAGATATAAACTTAAAATGGGAGGCGTCAGGTGGGCAGATTCAAGTTAAGATTCACGATAGTGAATTAAAGGCAGTATGTTTGCCTGGTTCAACCAACGCATAAGAGTAGTAGATTATAATATAGTCTTGAATAAATTTAGCAAGACAGTCAGATGGCAACTTCTATTAGACTTCTTGATTTACTTAAAGCAGGTTATAGAACTATAACATTTTTGGTACTGACAGGAAAATCTAAGCTACTAGTAAACCATAAAGCATAAATAGAATATGGAAACTAAATTGATGAAATGGCGAAAATGGGCTTCTATGGCTCTTATTTTGGTTTTAGAGAAATGGTGAGATTCAGCGTGGGGAGACAGCAAAGGCGCCTAGGCATTCAAGTTGATTGTTTTAATTTCGTCATCATAAAAGTCAGGAGCTTTGGCGCAGAGAAACATAGAGGGCGCTGAAGCACCTGAGTTGGCTTTTTCAATTTTATCATCAGAACAGTAAATAGCTTTGGTGCAAATAAATTGAGAGGGCGCATAGGATTTTGGGTTGGCTAAATTAATTTTATCACCAGAAAAATGAAGAGCTTTGGCCCAAGGAAATAAAGAGTACGTGAAGAATTTTGGTTGGCTGTTCTGATTATGTCATTATAAGAGCAAGTGGCTTTGGAGCTGGAAAACAGAGAGGGTTCAAGGCATTTGGTTTGGCTGTTTTTTGGTGAAACAGCGAGGAGCATTGGCGCAAGGAAACTGATAGGGCGCCCAGAATTTCATATCAGTGTTTTTTAGTTTCATCACCAAAAACAGAGGAGCTTCAGTGCAAAGAAATGTAGAGAGCTGAATCATATGGGTGGCAATAGTCAACAATTATGTAGAAAGGGGTTAAAGAACATAATGGTTGATATAGTCATCAAAATCTGGAATATAGACTTCTAGTTAACTATCCTCATCTGCAAATAAAGCTTTAATTCTTTCAGTCAAGTCAGGTGAGTCCCCAGGCTCATTATAAAGTTATATCTCATATTAATTTCCTTTTTTATTTTTTCTTCTGCTACTACCCCTGTAGTGAGCACCACTTGTGGAGCGAAAAGTCCCTTTATGTGCTATTTGCACAGTTATTGTTGGCTTGTCCAACTATATCTCTACCATATATATAATTATTACACAATAAAGTTCTATCTTTTAATATAGATAGATTATGCTAAAGGTCTACATGATTTTTAATAAGAAATAGAAAGTAAAAACTGTTTATTAATAAAGGGTTATATATTAAAGTACTAGGGTATATTCAAGAATGTGAAGGAGGATAGGCGCATACCACATGTGAGGGTGGGAGTAGATTCAGGAATGTAGAAGGTGATGGCACAGTCTAGTTCAAGTTAAAGTAGATCAAGATTTTTTATTGAATACTAGACTAATATCAATGATGGTAGCACAGTTAAGTGGTTTCTATTATTGGCATATAGATGGTAAGACATAATAGGTGGTTAATAGAATGAATAGTGGAGTAAACTCTAAACACATTCATGGTCTTGATATCAAGATGGCATTAAGTCAGCTTAGTGCAATAATCCCTGTCTCATCAGCCAATAAAGCACTAGCAGGGCGTGGCAGACAATTACATGTCCGATGTATTAATAAGAGTGGTTTGGTGGTAAATAATGAAAACAGCCAAAAGACCCTAGTCAATTTCCAGTGGAACCCCTTAATTGGAATAACATTTCTATTAATATTCAGGAAAATAGTATGAGATCGGGCTGTCAGATTGCGCCAATGTGTTAGCAAAATCAGGGGAGCCATTATGAGGTCCCTCCTCATCTTACAGCTAATTTTGTACAACCTACACCGCGGAGACCGCCCCTTTTATAGGGTTGGAGGTGTTCCAGCAAAGTGCAAATATTTTCCTGCCCAATGATTGGGTAAAAATATAATAAAACCTTACCCCCCGGGGACCATCTAGTACTAAAAAAATAAAACCTTACCCCACGGATTTATCCTACCTGCCATAACCCTCCATCAGCCATTCTGTCCAAGTGAAGCGATTCTTGAGAGCTCCAATAGGGCAAAAGCCCATATGAACTAAATTTAGATGCACCCAGCTTATACTGAATTCCCCATATGACTCACTTTGAGTTTTGATGCATTTTAAATAATAAGCGCCAAGTTATTAATATGGCTTGCTTCTTAATTCCCTGCAGTGACTAATAAAATCATATAAAATTATAATCCTTTACATCAATATAACTAATGTTATTTTAACTATAAGTGGTCAATTAACCCCTAAAATATATTTATACCATAGTTGAGAAATAATTATCCTGCAAATAAATTGTTTTAATTCAGGTGTGAAAACGCACCAGCGAGCTAACAAAAAGCCTGAATTCCAACAAGTGGTGCTCACTACAGGGGGTAGTACACCACAAAACAAATATCAAAAATGGAGGTTGTTGGGGTAACTAACCCTTGCAACCTCTCAGCTGCCTCTGAAACCCAGTTAAATTCTTTGGCTCAGCAGTTAGCCAGCGCCCTGTCTCAACTTGAAACCCTCAAACAGCGTGTATGCCAAGCCTCTCATGAGGCTGCTCCAGTTATATCCAAGCCCCCTTTCTAAGACAAATTTACCCCCTGTAATGGTAGCATTGACTCATTCCTCTTTATGTATGAGGCTATTATGGAAGTGAAAAATAATTCCCAAAAATTAAAGCACATCTTCTCCTGCCTCAGCCACTCCACCCAAGAGGTGATGGTACCTTATATGGACACCCTTAAAGCTTGAGCTGAGATAAAGAAAGCGCTCATTGAGAAGTTTGAATCCCTGCAGAGCTTGCGAAGACAAAAACAGGCCCTTATGTGCCTTAGTATTAAAGAGGGAGAGTTCATCACTTCTTTTGTTGATGTAATGGATGAGTTTTTCTTGATTTTTACATTCCAACTTATATTAAGATTTTCCAAATCTTAGTTGGATCGCTTTATAAACATTTTTGGTTTGGTCGTTTCAGGCACTGGGTTGTGCCCCACCCAAGCTGTAGATTAGGCTTGTGTGAGCCTAATCAATATCTTGGGTGAGGTCCCCAAAGCACAGTCTTTATAAGGCGCACCTGCCCATTCTTAAGTTTACTTCAGAATTCTAAGAGGACCCTAGTATTTCCTTCCTGGTAGCATTGTTGATTGCTCCCCAGATGAGCTCTAGTCAGCGGGCACCTTTGGTTTTTATGTTCCTGAATAAAAATAAAAGATGTTTCAGGGTTTGCATACCTCAAATACCTGTGGTCTTTTTTGGTGTTTCATTTCAAGGAAGCTTTTGCGTGGTTGGGCTGGACCAACCACAAAGAGGACTTACATAGCCAACAAATAGTAAGTGAATGTTTGGTGCTGTCAGTGCCCCAAGCCTCTCCCTACTCAGTTAGGCCGCTTTAGTTGCTTGTCGGTGCACCAAACAAATATGTAACTATACAGCATTCAGAACTGGGGTTTTTCTGCTCCATGACAGTTGAGTGATTCTATAGTAAAGCTCAACTTCTGTTGTTTGCCAAAATGCTCCCTCTTGAAGATGCTATTGCTTCTGTTTTGGATGGATTGGCATCTCATACCTCTTTGGTGATGCATATCTTTGCCAGCAAGCGCTCCTTCCAAAAAATATGGGATATCAAGGAGACCTTATTAGTGGTGGCCAACT
The DNA here is from genome assembly GCA_022478985.1 of Massospora cicadina. Lineage (NCBI taxonomy): Eukaryota > Fungi > Entomophthoromycota > Entomophthoromycetes > Entomophthorales > Entomophthoraceae > Massospora > Massospora cicadina. Next base: position 71,539 of record JAKSZP010008318.1, read on the forward strand.
ATTATGAAAGTGATACTACACAAGGAGCTCTGAGGCGAGAATCTATTATAGCCCCTCCAGCCTCTTCTATGGCTGTCTCCCTTTGAAATCTGCTCCCACGGAGCTGCCACGACGAGATTCTCCTCCCCAATGTGAAGATAGGCAAAGGGTACTAGCAGTGACAGGGAAGTGCTCCCCTCCATCTCCAGCTCCCAAAATGCAGTTGGTGGAGTTAGCTAACACTTTTCCCTTCTCTCCTCCTTTGTCAGAGTGGCCTTCCAAAGTGCCTCAATTGTCACGTCCCGCCAAGGCAATATCTCTGTACCCCTCAGCATCTCCTCCAGCCATCTCTAGCTCAAAACCTGTAACCATGGGGCAGCCCAAATCCCCTACTTTAAAGGCTAAATGTAGAGCCATAAAAATTTCAGCGTCTCCTCAAAATGTCCCCAGGTAATTGAGCGCCCCCAAGACCTCCCCTGCAAAAAGGGAAGCCCTGACCTTACCTCTCAACTAATGGAATCTTTGACGTGCATTGAGTATCCCTCTGATGAAAAATCTGAAGGGATTTGTGAAGATGTTGGTCACTATGTCTTAGGAGCCCCAGGTGAAGTGGAGATACTTAATAGGGTGAACCCTGAGAGTGGATATGGCTAGGATCCCCCGCCAAACTTATCTCCGCCAAGTGTTGAGGGGTTTTAAGGTCATTTACACTGCCAGTGACGCTGACAAGCTCATTGCCACCTTGATCTGACCTAACCAGTGTGTTTGTACCCTGCAATCTATCCTGGAGAAATACCCTGAGACTGCCAAAAGATTTGCTTCTACTCTCCATCTAAATAAGATCCTCGCTCTTTTCCACCAACTTGGGTGGAACATTAATCAATGTGTAGGTTGTCATCAATGGAGTGTAGGTTAGGGCTATTCTTGACACTGGGTCCCCATTGAATGTTATATCATCAAAATTCATTAAAAAATCAAACGGACCCCAACCTCGACTACAATCAAGGATTTGGAACTGCAGGCCCAAACAACACATGCGTCATTGGGGTGTACTCTTCTCAGCCCATCCGTTTTGGTAAGCTCATCTTGTCAGCTCCAGCGGTGGCCTTGGCTAACAATTTCTATGATCTACTCATTGGTACCCAGTTCATGCTTGAATATGAAGGGTTTATTAACTTAAAGCAGGGTTATCTTTCCCTGCTTAACTACGATGTTCCCCTGATTTTGACCAATAAGAAGCTTAATAAGATGGATTATGCTTGCACAGTTGAGTATCCCTCTTCTGGCTTATCCCTACATTACACCACGGCAGGCTGAAATACAAAAATGTTGCCTCAATCAGTGGACGCCCTGGAGAAAATTTCTTTCTGTGCTTCTAAATAGGTGGTCATCAATGTTGGTGAACAAAGGGTAGTTGACACGAAGATTAACTTGAAAATCCCACACAACTGCCTTCTGCACCTAATTAGCATTGATGGAGCTAGTCTCTTAAAGCCCAGAGTTTTGCTGGGCGTGCTAGACCCCGCCTATCAACAACCTATCAACCTCCTGCTAGGGATTTTTAAAAAGGATATGGTTATAAAAAAGCATCAGGAGATTGGAAGAGGCATGCTGATTCCCTTTGAGGAGTTAAAGCAAGTTCATTGTATTGGGTCTATGGTGGATATGAGCTACCCGTCAACCAGCCTTATGTAACCTACCTTCCTTTCATATCTCCAATGACTAAACCCAGCTGAGCTGGATAAAGTTTACACCATGATTGAGGCCTACAGCTAAATTTTCTCCAAATCAGACACTGACCATGGGCACATGAAGGGTTAGACTCATACAATTGATGTAGGGAAGGCTTGACCCATCTGCTCCAAACCCTAATAAAAATCAAAAAGTTGAGGAGCTACAGATGTGGATGAAGCTCTAACAGCTGCTGGATGCTGGTTTGCTAATGCCTTCCCAAAGCCCTTGTTCATCCCCTCTCCTATTGATAAAAAAGAAAAATGGAGGTCACCGGGTAGTGATTGACCACTGCAAACTGAACAACCTCAACAAGAAGAATAGTTACCCTATCCCCCGCATTGATGACGCTTTGGCCCAAATCTTTGGGTCTAAATTCTTCTCTGTCATGGACTTGGCTAGTGGGTACTGGCAGATGGATCTTTCTACACAGGATCAGGAGAAGTGAGCCTTTATCTGCAGAAAGGGTTTGTTCCACCCCACTTGGATATCTCAGTGGTGTGTAATGCGCCAGCTACTTTTCAACAGGCGATGGATCACATTCTCTGGGACCTTAAGCTGAGCTGTGTGATCTTCTACCTCAATTACATCACAGTATTCTCCAAGACGTTCAACAAGCATCTCATGCACCTAAAGAAGGTGTTTTAACACTTGCAGGCATCTAACATAAAACTAAAGCCCTCCAAGTGTACTTTTTTCCTGAAGAAGCTGTATTTTCTTGGGCACGCCATCTCCCAAGCTTGGATTCAACCTCTACAAAATAAGGTTGAAGCAATATCCAAGATTCCAGCGCCCAAAACCCTTAATGATATCCAGGTGTTCTTGGGCATGATGGATTATTACCATCAATTCATCCCCAAATTCGCCCAACTCAGCGAGCCCTTTGTCCGCTTCCTAACTAAGAACAATCCCTTCCATTGGGGTACTGAACAAAAGTCCGCGTTTGAAACCCTGAAGCAGCTTTTGCAAAAAAGATCAATACTCCGCCACACTGACTATGGCAAGCCTTTCATGTTGTTCACGGATGCCTCATACTACGCTGTTGGATCTATATTAGCTCAATTGGATTAGCATGGGGTCAATGATCCCATGTCCTACTTTAGCAAAATGCTGTCAAAAGCTGAGAGGAACTACAACATCACTGAGAAGGAGTTTCTGTCTTTCCTGCTCTCTGTAAAACACTACCGCCCATTCCTATATGAGACTTCCTTCAAGGTGATCACAGACCACACCTCAATAAAGTGGCTGCAGAATATGAAGGACCCCACTGGACGGTTGGCTCGCTGGGCTTGAAGCTCCAGCATTACAATATAACTATTGAGCACTGGGAAGGAACGCGCCACATGAATGTAGATGAGTTAACGCAGCTGCTCATTCTTCACTTAGTTAATAGTGAATCTGAGAGAAGCATGATCTCCTCATGACTCCCGACGCGTGGGCTGATGAAGACAAACCATTACATAAAATGTTAGCTCAGCACTCCCACAACACCAAGGTGGAATGTGGGGAGTTATACAAGAAAGTAGGAGTAAACTGGTTAACTTATCTATGGCCATCAGAATGAGACTGGTGATCCTAGAGTCTCACACTATCATGGGACATGGTGGAGTCTGCAAAACCTATGAGTGGGTAAAAAAACGACATTACTGGGAAGGTATCATGGAGACCATAGCTGAAGTCCTGGATGCCTGTCTGATCTGTAAAAAGCAATCTAGCTACAAGATCCGGTATCAATATAAACCAACTACACCCCAACAACCCTTCCACACTATAAGCTTGGATGTGGTAGGTCTGCAACCTCAGACTACCGGTGGCAACTGTTATATCCTGGTTGGAATTGATCATTCCACCAAATGGGTTGAGGCTGTTACTCTCCCCGCTCAGACTGCTAAAGCCATGGCCACCTTCTTACACCAGTACATCTTCACCCATCATGGGTGCCTCAGGTCCTCCTATGTGACAATGAGAAAAATTTTACTTCTAGAGTGGTAAAGCTCCTTGCCACTTCCATGTTAGCTCAACAACTCTTCTCAGCCCTTATAAACCATCCACAAATGGCTCTGTAGAAAGAGTTAACATAACCCCAGTCTCAATACTTTTCAAATTGGCCAATTGAGACCCTCTCCACTGGGATCCTTACTTACCCAGTGCCCTCATGGCCTACCTGGATTAGCTACCATTGCATCCTCAAGATGTCTCCTTTCTGGGTACTGTATGGGAGAGAACCTGGGATGCCAGCTTTGTTAGCCAAGAATATTTTCTCTGACAGGCCTGACCCTGAGTAAGCCATGAAAAATTGGTCAGCACATCATCCAATTACAATCAGAGGCCATGACTAATTTGGCAAAGACTGTCACAAAAGAAGGCCAAGCTTCTCATGAGCTCCAACTTCCTCTTCCTTCCTTCCAAGTATCCGACTTGGTACTGTATTACCACAACTGAATCACTCTTAGAAGTAAGAAGATCGATTCTATCTGGGAAGGCCCAATTGTAGTCACATATAAGCGAGGGGATGAGTACTTTATCAAATACCTTGCTTCTGAATCACTGTCAATTGGGTCCATGGCTGGTTTTTACATCTTTATTCACCCCCTAACACTCTTGAAGGTGGTGATGTCAGAAAATTACAATTCTGATGTATTAATAATAGTGGTTCAGAGGAAAACAATGAAAACATTGGCCAAAAGACCCTGGTTAATTCCTAGTGAAAACCTTGAATTGGAGTAACGCTTCTATTAATACTCAGGCAAATAGCATGAGTTCTGGCATTCAGATTGTTCTTAATCGTCAGAAAAATCAGGGGAGCCATTCTGAGGTCCCTCCCCATCTTACAGCTAATTTTGTACAACCTACACTGTGGAGACCAGCCCCTTTTATAGGGTGGAGGGGGTCCAGCAAAGTGCAGATATTTTCCCGTCCAATGATTGGTTGAAATATATTAAAACCTTACCCCACGGATTTATCCTACCTGCCATAATCCTCCATCAGCCATTCTGTCCAAGAAAAGCAATTCTTAAGAGCTCCAATATATCTAAAGCCCATATTACCAAATTTGGGTTCACCCAGCTTATAGCAAATTCCCCATCTGACTCACTTTGAGCTTTGATGCATTTTAAATACTAAGCAATTAAGTATTAGTAGGGTTCACTTCTTAACCCCTGCAGTGACTAATAAAATCATATAAAATATAATCCTTTATGTTAATATATTTTATTATTATTTAACTATATTTGGTCAATTAACCCCTATAATATATTTATACCATAGTTTATAAATTGATTATCCTGCAAACAATTGTTGTAATTTAGGTGTGAAAATACACCAGTGAGCTAACAAAAAGCCTAAATTCAAACAGTGCGGTTTATCCAGAATTTATTAATCCATAAACTCATTGTTAATATGGGAAATTACTTATTGCCTTAAAATGTAATGTCAACAATGATTTGGGAGTTAGGCCAATAAACATTGTTAGGTAGAATATAATATTTTGGGCCTTATCTCAATTAAACATTAAATAGTAAGTATAAACTGATATCAATAGCAATAATAATTAAATCACCATAGATTTTAGTAATTTTTAAATTGTAACCTTAAAGTTGAGGCTTCACACATTTTAGGGCAATTCATACAGAAGCTAAAAAGGATGCTTTTACCATCTTCAACAAGGGATACTTGGCCCATGTTGTGAAGAGCATTAGTCTATAACCTACCCCCTTAGGGTTTTCCCTTACCTATCCTTCCCACCAACAAAGAGTTGGTGGAGAAGATCTGGGGGATGTATCAGGAAGTGGTGGCCAGAGGCCTCCGCTAGCAGGTAGTTTGCTGCCCCCTCAAGTGTCATAATGCGTTAGAACATAGTTTGAGTTCCTCTCAAGGGCATAAGCCAATTCTCAATGAAATCAAATTATTTGGATCAAAAATTGATCTTAAATCCCCAACCCAACTCTCAAACTTGTCACTGGAGAAAAAAGCTCATCTGCAGTAAGTTTAGGCATGCTGATCCCATTTGATCTAGAATGGGACTGGCCCTACCTTCCCTGTCTGTGGGTGCAACCATTGGCCCACCAAAAAGATCATTGCCATCCAGCAAGGCAGGATTAGTGGAAGATAATTTGCAAAGTTTTTTATAGTGTTCCAAACTTCCAGGCCAGATTAAAAACAATAATGAAAGGTTATAGTGTGCCAATCCAACAAAAATTGTGCTCAGAGGAATCCTTGACTTCAATGCACAACCTCTTTATTCTTCACCCATATGGCTATTAAGATAGCAATAAACAACAGGTTCAGGTGTTGATTAATTCTCTTATCTTGATTCCAATACACAAAACCACCTTAAAAAGGAACTTTTTTATTTGTAGATAAATCATGATAATTTTTAAGTTGCCATGTTCCCAGTCTTCACAATGACTGGGCTATAGTGGCATTCATCACCACGCTTTATCCCTCCATGCTGGAATGAGGATATTGGTATGGGGCCCATTTGGGCTTGTATTAAAATTTATAGATTTTATTGATATTCTTGGATGATAGCCCCTAAATTAATTAACTGCACAGGTTCATTATCATGCAATTTTCAACATTGTCTGATATTAAGATGTATTCATTTTATAATAATATAAGGACTATTATCCATAGTTGAATAAAGTACTAGTATTGGGTCCAACGCTTGACCAGTATTTCCTCTCAAAATCTCAGAATGTCTTCAATAGGGATCCATTCCCTTATACCGCCTAACTTGATGCATGCTCAGATCCTCATTTATGGTTTCTCTCTGGTGACACAAAGTTGGCACCAATCCCCAATTCAGTTAATCTTCTCTTCTCTGTATCCACGCTCAGGTACTTACTCTTTATCCTAAAGAGTCTCCCAAATTAAAGCACACAGCAGTAATTTCTTTGGGAAAGAATAGAACCCAAAATGTATTCTGATAAATTATATTATGATAATATTTTGGTAATTAGTGTTTTCTGTATATGTATAAGTATAAGTATATTTTATTAGTGAATTCTTAGGGGAATTATAGTGGGAATTTGGTGCCCAACCCTTGGTTGGCACCTCTTCAATGAAACAGCAGCTGTTGCCATTCAATCACCCATCCTTGTCTCAGCAGTGATGGTCTTCCCCATCCTGGCTAGGATTCCATCATTGGACATCCTCAAGATCAAAAATGGAAAGAGCCATAAAATGTGTCCCTAAAAGTTTTCCTCTCATTCCCAGTGAACCAGCCATATTTGGCAAGCTACCTGCTTATGTAATGGGACTTGTTACCCATTAAGGCAGTTTGCAAACCAACTAAT
>JAKSZP010008319.1:0-78348 GCA_022478985.1 Massospora cicadina
CTCCTTAAACAGTTTTTAAAACGCAAAAAAACCAATAGGAACGACTTTTTTCTCTCGTTGCAATCACTTTTGCAACTTATTCAAATCTAGTCTGATTCTAGTTTGATAATCTCACAGAGGAGATTAGTCTGCGCCCATGTTAGGGAGCAGTTGGGCAAGTAAGGTAAGAGGAGCAGGTGGTAGGCCCGCGGCCTCAAACATTCAAAAACGTCCTGGAGAAACTGGCGGAATTGAAAAAAATAGAAAACCAGCGGTCACTATTTCCTCAGAAATCTTCACTTGGCAAGCGCGATGCAACCAGTACATCAACACGCCGCACTCCCAACTACTCTCGTTGGTGGAATATGGAGTCCGTGTGTTTCTGGACATCCAACAAACAGATTTATGGGAAAAATTTTGTGGGGATGTGCACACTTTTTTCCTGAACGTGGTGTATGTCGCACCTCACTCCATGTCACATGGTTGGATGGACCTCAGTTTTGAAAACAAGGAGGCAGCAGATGAAGCTGCTGCGGTGTAAATAGTAATTGACCTCCCCAAAGGGCAATGGGTCATCAAAACCAAACGCACTAGATGGACAAAATCCAACCAAATTTTCCTCAAGTTTGACTTTTTGCCTACTACAGTAAAATGTGCCATTTTGGAGCAGTACCTGAAAGATGGTCTCACCGTATATAATGAAATACAATCTTTCAAGATGCAACGCTTTACGCTGATGCCACACCTGTGCACCGGCAAAGCCATTGCAGTTCTGACCCCAACTGAGGAGATCGCAAAGGACCTAAGTCAGATCCCACACTCCACATATATCAATATTGAAGGGCATACCACCCACCCTTTCTGGGTAACCGTGGACAGCGCACCCCCCATCTGCACCCACTGCGACGCGTTTGGCCATAAGGCACATGCATGCCCCACCAAGGAGGGCATCACATTCCAAGAGCACCCCTCAGCGGCCATGGCCAGCAGAGAGGCGCACTACAAACCAACTGTAAGCACCAAAGAGGCTTTCCCATGGGGAGCACAAGGTTGCTACCTACTGGTAAATCCTATTTCCCCACAAGAGTGGAAGAAGGCCAAGCAGCCCTGCAGGGCCGCAGCCAAGGAAGCGGCCAAAGTCACCACCGCTATCCCACACTCCCAACGCCAGGAGGACATTGAAACCTTCGCGGCGGAAGCAACTCAGGAATCCCTCAACCAATCATATTGGGAAGCCCATGCCAATTGGGCCACCCAAACTGAAGATCCAATGGATGACTCAATCTCAACTGATCTTGGCAACCAAGCTCCGGTTGAAACTGACTTGGGGTCCAACCTACCTGAAAAAAATTTTGCCCTGAACGTTGGTGCACCAAACTCATCTGCACCACAAAAAATTTGTTCGACGTCGGGGAAACAAAAAGTGAAGGCAAAAGCCAATGTGAACCTTTCTGCTAAAATTAACAAAACTACCAATAGCGTTGCTGAAAACACCCATGCTGCCGTGAAGGCCCATGGGGATCTAGAGGAGGCTAGTGGGCCCAGGTGCCCACCCCCTCACACCTAAGGTGCAATGGGGGAAACCTTCACTTTAGGGACGTTGAATATTGCCAGACTCAAGGCCTCACCGTCTCAGGCTAGGAAACTGAGTTTTTTACAAAGAATTTACCTGTGGATATCTTGGCCATCCAGGAGTCCCACTGTCCACGAGGTTCTGAGGATGCTTGGAAAACCATGCTCCTCCCTTCCCTATCCTTTTGGTCAGAGCACTGTGGGGTGCTAGTTCAGAAAAACAATTTTTCAATTTTTTATTGTCGGAATCCTTCCTCAATGGCCAAGTCCTCATTGTCACTTTCTCATGGGCTGACGTGGTGCACGTTATCATCAACATCTATGCCTCAACCTGTGCATGAGAGCGTCAGGAATTTTTCTCGTTGGTCAAATCACTCCCGTTACCCCCAGACCCTTTCATAGTCAGTGACATGAACTGTTGGCTAAACACACCCATGGACTGTTGGCCTTCCTCCTCCCACGCCCCCCAGGGTCATGTAGTACTTCGCGTTCTAAAGGCCACCCTTGGGTTAATAGATGCACTGCCGCGGCAAGCCCCGCTGCTTGAAAACATGATGTGCCCCCATGCCCACAATAGCCAATTAAGGTCCATGACCCACATCGACCTCATCCTCATGCCAGCAAAATTCCAACCTCACATTTCCCACTTCCAAACAACAAAAATTGAATTCTCTGACCACTGTCTGGTCTCAATAACCTACCACCTATCTGTCACAGTGGCTAAAGCCCCACATTGGTGCAAATTCTGCCCTCCTGAACTTGTGTCACCAGGATTTTCCACTTGGGTGGAATCAGCAATTTTGGCAAAAGAGTTTGTTACACCATTTTGCGCGGACCCCATCTCCACATGGGCAGCCTTCAAAGAAGACACCATCCGCCACTCTTGCCACCTCTCCTCCTGATGCTCATGAGCCACATCAGCTGTCATTCCACGTGCTCTGGTAGAGTTGGCACACCTGGAGTCCAACATCCCAGCTACAGGCTACAGCCCTGCATGGGGCTGGAAGTGGGCGTAAGCCGCCTACCTCAACGCGCTTGAAAGGCAACACAAACATCGGGTATGTGTTCAGTACAGGGCCATACGCATTAAGAGGGCGACAAGTGCACCACATGTTTTTTTAAAAATTCTTTGCACAACACCAGAGCGTGGCCTGCACACAGGTGTGAAGATTGGATGATTCTGTCGCGGATACGCCAGCTGAAGTGGCAATCAAAATACAAAAGTATTACTCCGAGTTATACCAATCCAATCCAATTCAGCTGGCTGAAGTGGCGGAATTCTTTGACCAAACCCATATTTGCACCATTTCCCAATACCTGGAAATAATGAATTTGATTACTCCAAATGAACTATGGACAGCCATCTGTAGTGCACCAAATCGTAAATACCCAGGCCCAGATGGCATTCCATATGAATTCTATAAAAAGTACTTCAAATATATATCCCCACTGCTGCTTGCCTCACTTAACCAGAGCCTTCTGGAAACGCGCCTCCTACCAGGAGGACAAGAGGCCTTCACTGTCACACTCTTCAAGAAAGGGGACAAGCTAGACTTAGCCAACTGGCGCCCCATTTCTTTAACTAACACGGATACAAAAATTTTAACTAAAAATCATGGCTAACCGTTTGGGGATTGTAGCATCTGCCACCATCTCCCCAGAACAATTTGGTTTCATACCCAGAAGGTCGATTTGGGACAACGTGCGCTCTGTGGCTAACGCATGCCAGTCCATAGCCTCTGGGGCACTTGTATTCTTGGACCAACAGAAGGCCTATGATAGAGTAAACTTGGAATACCTCAGGGCCTGCCTCCATCAATTCCGCCTACCCCCTCGCTTCATCAACTGGGTAATGCTGCTCACAGAATCTGCAACAATGGCAGTGCGTGTCCCTGGCTTCCTAATGGAAGTAGTCCGCCCTCAAAGGGGCTTACGACAAGGGGACACCCTAAGCCCTCTCTTATACAACTTCAGCCTTTACCCACTACTTCAAAACGTTAATGCCCAACTCACTGGGGTCTATGTACCAGGCCAAGCCCCAGTCAAGATGATGGCGTTTGCAGATGACTGTGTGGTTGGGGTGTCTAATAATAAAGACGCACGCGCGCTTGAAGCTCTCATCCAGGAGTATTCCCAGGTAAGTAATGCTGCACTGAACGCTTCCAAAACCGAAATCTTCCTCCTTGGTTGGTATGAAACCTGCTGGGCCCCAGCGACCAGTGCCCAGCCCATCCCATCTGCTCGCACACGTGGTCGCCCTCCCTGCTCACCCCAAACCACCCCACTAGTGCTCCCCTTCATGCCACGCCCTACCATAGGGCCTGTCCGCCATCTGGGCATGTGGGTGGAGGCAGGCGAGTATGCATCAGCAGTAATGGAAAGTCGTATTCTAGACAACGTGACGAAGCGCATCGCCTCCCTCAGAGCCCATCCTACTTCCCTTACTGGCAGGGTTGTTTTAGCCAACTTTATGCTCCTCTCCAAAGTCTGGTTTGGAGCCCACACCATCCCCTTCTCCCCAGGCTTTTTCAAATTCTTGTATGCCCTTCTGCAAGGATGGCTCTGGTCAGGCCGCCCACCACCAGTATGGCTAGAGGTCATGTTTGGGCATCATCATCATGGAAGCATGGGCCTGCTTGACTTCAAAGCCCATGCTGCCAAAATCCTGGGCACCTGGATTGCTGCCGTCACCACTACGCTCCCCTCCCAACACTGGTCCTGCGTGGCCCGCTCCAACTTCTCCCGCGCCTTGGGCCTCAATAGTACATCGAACCCTCACTCCTTGATGAAATACCTGGCTTCCCACCCATTGGCCACAGGTCCTCATGGTACTAAAACCCACTACAAACGAATCCTCCTCTCCATGCGGAGCGCTGAGTGGAGAATTCATATTAGCGGACATACAGCCCAGAGAGGCCGTCCCTCTCCTCAGTTCACACAAGAGGTACAGGGGCTACCCATCCAAGATGGCGTGATCCCCACACGGCCCCATGTCCTATCCAGGGTGGACTACCTGGACATGATGGACATCCCTTATTCCACTGAGACCCAGAAGACTATTTGGAAATACGCACACCACCCTCTGTTGCAGCCTCAAATTCGTTCCCATGTGTGGCACTGCCTGAGGTGGGTGTACTGTACGGCTGAGCGCTCTAACGTTTTACACTCATCCTGCGTCATGTATGGCCAGTATGGAACGCTGTTCCACCGCCTGGAGAAGTGCCCCACCTCTAAAGTGATATGGCGCGAATTTCAACGTCTGCTTGGCCAGGATCAAACACATCCCTTCAGTCTGTCAAGAGATATGTTTGCTTTATCAATGGCCTCCCCCTTCCATCCTCCTTCTGTGCTCTGGTGGTTGCAATTGCCATGTGGACTATCCACATGATTGTCTTGGATGCCATTGCAGGCTCCACCCCCACCCTCCCAGAAGCTGTCCACAGATTCCAGTCTCATTTGGTGGACCAATTTCAGTCGTGAATGTTTGGATACCTCCCACCGCGTTGCCAACAGCTGGTCTCCTCCTGGTTCCCAGTTTGGTTCAATAAATCAGACCTCTTCCTCCACACATGTTCAATTGTGGCTACGGCCCTTTCACACGTTCCCTCCCCCTCCCCATAAGTGGCGTTCCCGCTGGCAACAAGAGATAGCATCGCTTCTCCGGGGTGCCTTCCCTGTTTACTAAGTTTTGTTTTTTTTGGGTCAAATTAGGAATTGTCCGTCCCTTGGTCGGCCTTCCTCACAATAAATTTAAAATTTAAAACTTATATATACTTATAATATAATATATGATATAAACAGATGTAGATTGTACATATGGAATTATGGAAATGTTCACATCTTTGAGTTTTTTGTGTGCCTGTTAGGGCACCCATGCAGGCAACTTTGTGGTATGAAACCTGGGGTACTGCCTCCTGCTGCACTAGTGGTGCAAACTTAAGCACCACAAAAGTGGGCCCAACCATGGCTGAGGTGGCTCACACCACCCCAAATCTGATATATCCTCACTGTTTGGTATACTAGGTAGCAAAGCTGCCCAGCCAGTTCAGAGTTATGCCTCCCATTCCATAATGCAAGGAATGAGACCATACTGACTCCCAAGTTGGACTTACTTGAGAAAAGAGGATTGTCATAGCTTTCCACAGCAATTTCTAGCTGTCGCTTGACTATGGCTAGGGAGCTTGTTGCCTGGATTCCTTCTGAAGGGAAGTAACGCTGGTTTCTGACAAGCCATAGACCATACATCACCTCCCTCTATACTGTGTACCAGACCCTGAACCCCTTCTTGTCTGCAAGCAGACTTGAAGGATCATACACAGTCAGGATCTCTGACTATGCAAGAGGACCAGAGGATAACTTACACCCTGGCTGGTATGATATATACCATAGGAGAACATTTTTCCACACATCATCCGCTGCTGGACACTCCATGAAGATGTGCTTTGCCATCTCCTCCCATTGCATATATTTCAGGCATACAGAAGGACATCCTCTTTATGCTTAATCCACTTAAGTAGAGTTGCCTCAGTGACCAAGTTGTTGCTTCAGAGTTGGAAGAGAGAGTTCTGAACTGGTATAGACCAGCATCCCTTAACCCTCCTCCTCCGCAGATCCATCAAAACAGGTCACATTTTTCAAGTGATCCAGGACATATACGTTGAACAAAGCTCTCTGTCTTGCAACTTCCAGAGCCTGGCGGTTGTGAACTCTGAGAGGCAGACACTATCACCAATTCCCACCTTTTTCCAGTCCTGAAGGACAAAGAGGCTTACCCATCTGGGGTATCTCTATCCTTCTCTTACTCGTGGGAACACTCGCCAATCCTGCTCTCCACAACCTTATGAACAGCTTCCCCAGCTTCTAACGCATCTAGAGAAGGAATTGCTTCCCTCTAGCAAGAGGGCAGTTCAGTTGCTTCAACAACATCCCATGCCTTCCTTACCAGCACCTTGGAGGTAATGGCAACATTATCAACTGCTTCCACCATAAGCACTCTTTGCCTTGCCATCATGGAGGTCCCCCAGTGAACCTCCCCAATAAAGTGCTTGAAGGCCTTGCGCAGACGAGGTTCCATCTCTAGTTCTCAAGCTCCTCCCCAAAGGGGAATTGCTTGGATCCTTTTAATATTCCACTCATCACCCTCCAATCTACCCTTTTTGCCCGTCCAAGCTCTAAAGTAATCCTTCCAGTAGCCTGGTAGGTTCCCTACGCTTAGAATGTTCCCTTGATTGATGCCCCAGCTGACACCAAGTTACTTGTTTGTTCTGTCTTTGCAATCTTTAGAAAGGTAGTCCTCCACTATTGGAGCCCAACAAATGGACGTTACCTCCTGAGTCATCCGTGTGATCCACTTCAGCTGAAGTGCTTTGATCATAATCCCAACGTTAATCAGACCAATGCCCCCTTCTTCACCTCCTGACATAAGTTAGAGAAACAAGTTTTTGACGCCCGCCCTCACCAGATGAACTGGATAACCGAACTCTGTATTCTTCTGATGGAAGATGCTGGCGGTGGAACAAATCCAGCAAAGTACCATAGTCTGGAAAGAATAAAAGTGTTCATGACAATGTCCCTGCCCAAGAAAAGATAAGTTGAGCCATTGCCATTTTCAAGCCGCTTTTTTAAGGTCTGCTTCAAGTTTGAGCCAAACTTTGTTGAGACGCCCGCCCAGGGATGGGATACCTGAGGTACAGAAACTCTTCCCTTGTTGCCATTCAGGGGATCAAGATCTTTGGTGCCACGTACAACGTCGCCATTCTGCTGATGGGCCAAGCCCTAAATTTTGGCATAATGATCTTCGCGTTGCTTGCGTTCTGGTACATCTTCATAAATGTTCATCACCACCTTCTTCTCTGCTGAAGAAACATAAATCCTCGTATCATCCACATTCATTGAGTGGGAGTACTTCTCACTGTTGATGGTAAGTTTCCTCCGGCCCAACTTTCTGAGAGCCATTGAAAGGGTCTATATTGCAAAAACAAACAACAAGGGAGATAGAGTGTCTCGCTGATGAACGCCCCTACACACCTTAAAAAGGTGGTAGAGGACCCTAATGATATTGACAACTGATGAGGCTTAATCATAAATCGCTTTAAGAAGTCTCAACAAGCGTCCTTTAATTCCAACCCTACTTAACACTTTCCAAAGTAACTCATGATTCACCTAATCATACGCCATCTCTTGATCAAGAAACAGTAGCCACCCCCTTTGGCCATACTGTTTACTTGCCCACTCTTCTATCAGGTGAAGCAGCATCAAATCTCATTAATTGAGCGTCCTGTGATAAACCCATTCTTCTCTTTCCTGACAACATCCGCCACAATCCCCTTTAGCCAATTGGCTAAGATCTTCATTAAAATCTTATAGTCAACGTTAAGCAGAGTCTAAGTCTGATAGTTCCCCATGAGGGAGGGATCGCCCTTCTTATACAACACCACCACCATGCCTTTCAAAAATGCCGGCTCAATTGCACCAGAGAATAGGAGTTGATTGTAGAGCTCAGCAAGCATCTCAGACATTTTTTCCTGAAACAACTTGTAGAGCTCAATGATCAACCCATCCTCTGCAGGAGCCTTGCCATTTTTTCCTTTGCAGGTGGCGTCTGACACCTCTCACTTGCAGATCTTTTTACATAGTTGCTGCTGAGTCTCCTTTGGCAGTACCCCCAGTCTGCTTGTGAGTACTTTGGATGCCTCTGGGTAATTCTCTGAGGGGCCATAAAGGTCATCATAGTAGGACTTGGACACTTCAGCCATGCGAGCTGCATCCTTCACCTCAACTCCCTCATCACAAAGTGACAAAATTCTTTCTGAGGGTCTAAATGCCCCTACTGCCTTGCGGAGTAGAGCCACATTGATATTAGAGTCCTCATCCCACCTAGAATTCCTTTGTTTGAGGCGATTCACCATGAAGGCTCCCATTAATAACGCGTACAATTCAGCCTTGACTGTGTAGGCAGATGCCCCTGTGACTGCTGCCTGCTTGCACATAATCTCAAAACTTCTCTCCAAGGTTTCATACCTCAATCACATGGTCCCTTAGCTGCCTACCAAAGATTTCACATGCATCTTAAGATCAGTTTTTATCCTCAGCCATTTTACTGGTGCATCTGGATTCCCCACAATTTGGCTTCTCCACCATCTCACCATCTTACTCATGATCTCCTGCAGTGGAGACCACTTTATTAGTTCAGGGTTCAGTCTTCAGATCCCTTTCTCTGCAGAAGCAACCTGAAGGTCACTGATCTGCAGTTCAAGGGGCCTGTGGTCCAAAGCACCTGGAACATGATTCCAAAGGATTAACTTGCAGAGACTCAGGAGAGGCTGAGGCACCAAAAGAAGGTCAATGTGGGAGAAATGATCAACCTGAACATGAGTCTACCAATCTCCCTCTCCTCACCACACCCTGCTCTCCATACATCCAGTAGGCCAAGGTCAATCATTAAACTGGCCAACTCATGGGCTCCAGGATCAGAACTCCAGTTGCCTGAAGCCCCAATCCTGTCATCCCTAAAGCAGACACAGTTCATGTCCCCCAAGGACTAACGACCCCCTGATGCCTTCCTCCTGGATCCTCAGGCTAGCCTTCTGTAAGAAGGCCTTCCTTACAGACTAAAAATTGGGCGCATAAATGCCGATAAACCAAATTAACTCCTCTCCAAATAATGACATTACTTCCACTGCTCTTAGGATATATTACCCTTTTGTCCAGAATCTTAACCTTGTCCGCCCACCAGACCAAAATAATCCCCTTTGGTTTCTCCCCTCCCTCTTTCCCTTAAGGGCGAGTGTGAGTTTGGTTGATCAACCAAGTGATAAATGATTGCTTCAGAGGGTACTGGTAAGACAAGTCCTCTTCCACCCCAGTTTTGGACTTAGTTTCAGTGAGAAAGCCGTTATTAACCCCATGTTGTTGCAATTAGAGTTTCACTTACTGCTTCTGTCTGAGGAAATTCAGACCTCGTGCATTAGAAAATTCAACCCTGATTGCCATAGGTCAGAAACCAAAGAGGGTTCTGTGTCAGGTTCTGAGGGGCCCATCCTCTTCCACTTGAGCTGGTGTCAAGAAATTAATATGACTGGACAATAAGCCATATATCCGGCGGATCAGAGTATATGAGTCAAGGTGAGCCTCAAGATTGTGTGGAAGACTATATTGATGTGAAGCAAATTAATTGTATTAATAAAAAGCTTGGCAAATTGAGGGAAATCCACCAAAACCTTAAGATAGAACAAAAACTCCTAAAATGTAATGAATAGGAGATTACTAAGCAGAAGGGTTGGAATCAACTAAGAATACTGATGATAAAAGTTGAGTGGGAGAACTAGAAAATAAAGGTTTTTTGTGGTTAGCAGAGATAGTCTGAGATATATAAATAATAAAAGTGTTGGTTGGGGAGATTGCCCCAATTATATTGGTTTTAATAAGTAAATTCGATCTTCAAATTGTCCGTCCATTGCTCAGTGGTAATTATCTTATGCAACCGCTTGGCGTATTTAACCCATATTGAAAAAGTTAACAGCGGTGCTCACTACAGGGGGGCCACTGGTAAACTGCAGTACAACTGCACTAGGGCATCATGGTGATCATCACTCTTTATGCCAAAATTTAATCATATTTTATGACGGATACTCTGGGGAAGTAATGGAGACATGCAACAAAGAACTGGCGTTATTCACAGTGATGGAACCAGGGGATGAGGAAACTAGGATGAAACTGCAGTTAGCTGCTTGTCCCATGTTGGAGTCTGCCCATCAGGGCCAGTTCACTAATGTGACCCCTCAGCAGCTTCAAGGTATCATGGAATGGCTCTTGCAGAGTTACCACCTCTATGAAAAAGATGTGGGATAACATGCTCCGAGTCTGTTTTATAATCAATGAGACCAAGAATTTTGTTATGATTTGTATATGTCATACCTTGAAGCTACCACAACAGGGTTATCTGTCATCTCAGCTCCCATGGAGCTGAGAAATACCTGGTTGTTTACATGCAGCCTTCAATCCACCAACTACTGTGTGTGTTTTCCTAACATAAAATTGTAATTCGTGATGTCATTTATTTTGTTCAAGCGCAACAGAACAACGCTTGCCTCTTACTTGACCGCCTCAATCACTCTTTTTTGGTGATTCATGGGGCGCTAGTGCACGTAGATTTTTATGCCATGGATTTCCGTCATCGCTTAGATAAATTAGTTCCGCGCTTAAATCATGAGTTACCCAGAGTAATAGGAGAATTATTAGACTGGAGCAGGCTTTCAGCTGGATGGATCTGGGATGTTATCATGCTGGGTAGTAATACTGAGCGCTTTATGGTGGAAATGGTGAAATGGGCAGAAGGGATTGAAATGGCAGAGGCTCAGATTAGGGACTGGGTTACCCTGATAGAGCGGCAGATGACTGATCACGCTGACACCGTGGCACTCAAATTTAGTCAATTTTGGGATGAGTGGATTAACCAGCGGATGGCTGACCATTCAGCTAGCTCTTTTTTGGTGACCTCAGAATATAGTCAATTGTAGGTTAAGTGAATTAGTCGGAGAGTTCCAGCCAGGAGGCTCAGGGCTAGTCTTTGCTCTTCCGCTCATTGAGATGGTGTAATATGCAGATATGAGAGTGCACTTGGATAACCTTAGATGGTCAAATGAGGAGTTGATGCAGGAATGCGCCATTCTTATCAATCAAGTAAATGAAGCAAACTGACAAGCGCGCAACACTGGTCAGCAGAATGCAAGAATGCAGGGCACATTGGAGGATGTCCTCTCACAACTTCGAGAGATGGAGCATAAGCTGGACACCAAGTGTGATTTCTGCCATAAATTACATATAAAGATTTGAAGAGCTGAGGCAGGGTGTGAGATATGGGCGGTGTTGGTGCTATTCAGCTAAAACGGAGAAGATAATATATGAATTTTTTGCTGAACAGACGAGTGAGGAAGGTAAGTGTGCGGTTAGCAACTGGTCTGGTGAAGAATGCTATGGATTGGCCAGTGAGTACCCCCCAGGGGTCTCAGCAATCCCTCCTCATAATCCAACCTCTTCCTGGTCTACTTCAGCAGATTCACAACCATCCGTAAAACCCTGTTCTGTCCCTCAAGGGGATGTTCCCCTTGAACAATCTGAACCTATCACATCTGTCCCCTGAGTTTGAAGCATGGAGGCAGGTGATCTTGTTTGGATCAAAAAGCTGCTACCTTTTAGTCATGATGGGAACATACATGGAGTTTTAAACAATTTGATTTTGCCGTGGAAGGAGCGTCAGATTGGTGGGAAGCTAAACTATTGATATCCGCTTTGAATGAGAAAAGCGCAGACCAGGTCACATGTTACCTAAAGGGTAGTGGTGTAATGTATCAGGAGGTGAAGGAAACTGTGCTCCGTCTGTTTGGAGGTGTAGCAAAGATGGCACAGTGCAAGGCTTAATTTCTAACAATACAGTTTCAAAAAAAGTTCATGGTGGAGTTTGTGGAGCGGTATATGGCTGAAGCTCATGTGTTAGTGGGAGTAAATATATTAACCAATGAGGATGCAGGCATAGGCATGACGGCGGCAGTCAAACCATATTGTGAAATTCATAATGCTATGACTCACATATTGCACAAAGATGTGAGCCTCCTACAAATTGTTAACACTTTACACCATCTTTCTATCACATTCATTGCTCCCAACGTAGAGCGGAAGGCCCCTGCTCTTGCCACCACATCCTCATCAGGAAATGGACCGCAGCAACCCTGTTATAATTCGTTGGGCAATCCTCAGCCACCCAATATGTTTGCGGGTCCTTTATGCCCTCTTTATGCTCGCCAGCTCGTCTCCAGCATAATTAAAATTCTTTGTTTAGCTTTTGGCCCAAACCTTCAGGCGTGAACTATAGACGGGAGTCATTTATTAATACTTGTTTCTCATGTGGCCAAAAGAGCCACTATGCAGCTAACTGCGCAGGCAACCAGCATGTTCATGCAGTGCCATCTGTTCTGATTGAACAGAAAAAAGCTTGAGCAGAGTAGAGATGGAATGCTCTACCTCCACTAATCCAAATTTATTTGTCCCTGTCAGACAATCACAAGTCTGATTATTTATTAAGAGTGTTTTGATTCAAAACAAAGAGGAAAATGAGGATAAAATTGGCCAAAAGACCCTGGCTGATTCTCAGTGGAATTCTTTAAATTGGGGCAATAAACTTAGTGATACTTCTTTCCCTAATACCATGAAGTCCAGAAAACAATTTTGCGCTGACTATTCGGCGAATTCAAGAGAGCCCATTGGTTGCTCCTCCCTCAGGCCACCACAAATTTAATGTAACCTACCTCACAGAGGCTGGCCCCATTTATAGGGCCGGAAGGGGTCTTGCATGGCAAAAATATTTTCATGCCCACTGACTGGGTAAAATTGATTAAATCGTTAACTCATGGTCATATCCTACTAACAACTAGCTTTCCATTGGTCTTTTCATCAAACAAGGTGTAAAGTTTTGGATTGTTTACTTCACAGTGTAGTTTTGAAATAATAAGTAAAACACTAATTGTATGATGACAACTAGCTGGTTGAGTCTTCAAAATAGGTGGCAACAAATCCAATATGGTAATTGTAACTTAAGAAAAACAACTAGGGACTTTTATTCCTTCAATCTTCAATTTAGAAGCAAATATAATAATGATATATCAGTTGAATTCTGTTTTTTATTAGAGAATGCTAGGGGTTTTTATAGGCAGAAGGCGGACAACTTTTCATATAATTCTCTGAAAATCAACTGTTTGGTCTCCTGATACTTCTAACCCTTAAGATTAACTTCCAATGATGGCAAATGCCTTCTTTTTAGTTAATCCTCATCATTGTAACCTTTCACAGATTGACAACCATCCCCTTCTGTTAGGAACCATACACAGATGGGCTGGGGCCATGTTACCTGATTATGACTACTAGCTACTGCCAAAATAAGCATAAAAACTCTTCAGTAACTTCATAAAAATGACCATAATCGTTCAGATCCACTATTTGAACAATTCACTATGGCAATCTGATTATTAGAAATCAAACCCTCATCAAATTGCCTAATTAACATTGCCTGTGACGCCCTCAACAAAACCATAATCAAAACCAATCATCAGATTATATCCTTTGGTTAATCACAACTAACAACTTAGTCAGGGATAATCCCCAACAAAATATTAATTGAAACCAATTGTCAGATGATATCATTTAGTTAATTTTGACCAACAATTTAGTTGGCAATCATTGCCAAACGGTATATTGCTTTTAACAATCTTCAAAATTCTAATTGGCAAGCGAGATGGATAATGTAGTTGGTTAGTTTCCACATGAGATGAGTTTTCTAAGATCTGATAGGTCAGATCAAAATATTTCCTAACTCAGATTTTACTAAGAAATCCAAACTTTGAGCCTCGCCAATTTAAATGCTATGTATCAACTTATTAAGAGGGTTCTCTTTTCTTACCCTTGAACACTAGTAAAACTATAAAACTTACAACTTCCTAGTTTTTAGACTTTGTTTAATTTTATTATTATAAGTGGTTTTAACCACATATTTGTTGGAGTTTAGGATTAAACGCATCAGCAAGCTTTTATCATAAAATCCAACAAGTGGTGCTCACTACAGGGGTAGTACACCACAAAAATAATCAAAAATGGAGGGTGTTGGGATAAATAACCCTTACAACCTCTACTCTGCTTCTAAACCCCAGCTATTTGCCCTTGAACAACAACTATCAATCGCTTTTTTAAGACTTAAAAAGCTCAAACAGCGCCCATTTAAATGTCCCTTGAATGACAAGTTCACCCCTGGTGAGGGAAGTATTGCTTAAATTATTATACGCTTATGAAGCAGCTATGGAAGGGGCGACTGATCACCAGAAGGTCAAGAACATCCTTCCTCATTTCAGTCTATGGCACAAGAAATGATGGTCCCTTATATAAATACTTTACACACCTGGTCCAAGGTTAAAGAAGCTCTTATAGCGGAATTTTGCTCAAAACAGAGTTTAACTAGGGGAAAAAGAATTTTATGCGTTTTAGTATGTATGAAGGCATACGGATCACTGCTTTTGCTGAGAGATTCTACCTTGCTGCTCAGAGGTTTTCAACATCTAACATACTAAACCTGGATGATGCCATCGTGGCCATGTTAACTGGGTTAGCTTCCCAACCTTCTTTAGCTCAGCATACCATCTCCATAAAGTAAATTTTTAAACATCCTTGACATAAAAAAGGCCTTTTTAGATGTTGCTGATTTTCAAACCTCTGCGATAACAAATGAAGCTGTGAAGAACCCCCAAGTTTAAACCATTGAGGAGTGTTTAACTGAAGTCCAAACGAAGGAGGCTATGTTGACCCCTATGCTGGTTACTACTATGAGCCCAGCACTTGTGGTGCAGCTCAAACATGATCTTCCTTCGCCCAGACAACCTGAGGTTCTCACGCTAGTAAGTCAGATTGCATCATCGTCAATGGGTAGATGCTCACAGCCCTCACCTTGCCACCAAGATCAGCTTTTACCATCTAACAAACCTCTCCAAGTGGTTCCAAATCGTGCTCCTAAGACTAAACCCTTTTCTCAGTGACATTTACCCCCACCAACAATGGGTTTAAGAACCAGGTCGCTAAAGCTAAACCACCTGTTTCCCCAAGGCTCACAGCCTCTGATCAACCCAAAGCTGGAGTAGATTAAGCATCCCCCTCCACGATGCTATCTCTCCAGCCAACTCTAATCCAAAATCTGTAGCCATGAGGATGTCCAACCCTCTCCCTTCATTGACAGCCGCTCCCAACAACCATGAGCTCAAGGACAAGACCACTCAAGCTAAGTCGCCTACTCTTTCAATGATCATCGCTGTGGTGGGCCCCCAGCTACTAAAGTTTGGCCTCCACCTCTGACAGCTCTTCTTGCATTCACCTAATGTGTGTGGACAACCCTTTATATGATGATTCTGAATAAGTTTATGAGGACGTTGGCTATTAATTTTTAGGAGCCCCTGTGTAAGTATTTATACTGGATTGGCTGAACCCTGAAGGAGTAGAAAAGCCCTGATCCCTCAAAAATCTACCTTAATCAAGTGCTGGGGTGACCTGAGGTTATTGGTACTGCTAGCAATGCTGACCAGGATATTACTTCGCTGATCTGACCAATTCATCATGTTCACACCCTACAGTCCATTAGAAATAACTACCCTAAGACAGCTAAAAAGCTTGCCTCTATCTCCATCTTACGGAAGTATTAGCTCTCCCCCCTAACTTTGGTGGGACCATAACTAAGGTAAGGTCGTTATTCAAAAAGTCCAGGTTAGGGCTATCTTAGACACTGGTTCCCGTGAACATTCTCTCTTCCAAGATGATCAAGAAGATTAAGCTGGCTCCTGATCTCAAGTGTACGCAGGAGTTTAGAATGGCAGGTCCCAACAACACCAGTGCTATTGGAGCTTATCCTCCTTGCCTATTCAGATTGGAAAGCTCATCTTGTCAGCACCTGCCATGACATTGGACAATAATTTATGACATGCTTGTTGGTACGCAGTTTATGATTGAGTATGATGGTATAATCAACATGAAACAGGTACCTCTCCCTACTTGGTTATGAAGTCCCTCTACTCTTCAACAATGAAGAACCCCATAAAAAATAATACTTCTGCTTAATTGAATACCCTTCCACTGATTTACTTTTATTCTACATGACCTCTAGATGCAACACAAAAAAGTTCCCTGAGTCAGTAGATGCTTCAAAGGAAATTCCCTTTTATGCTTCATAAGAAACAGTAATCAAGGCTGGTGAACAACGGGTGGCTGCTACCAACATTACTCTACAGATCCCACAAGCCTGTCTGCTGCACATAACAAGCATTGATGGAGTAAGCTCTTTAGAACCCAGGGTGTTGCCAGGTATACTAGACCCCGCCTATCAACGACCTATTAATATCCTATTGGGGAACCTTACTAATAAGCCATCATTGTCAAACATCAAAAGATAGGGAAAAGTCTTCTAATCCCCTCCACGAAATTAAAAGGATCCACTTTATTGGGTCAATGTCAGATATAGGTTTACCCACTGACCAGTTGATGTATACTCTGCCTAGCGTCCAGATCTCAGATGACCTAACCCAGATGAGCTTAAACAAGTTCATTCTCTATTGGATACATATAGTGATATTTTTCCCAGACTGAAACGGATTATGGGCATATGAATGGGTGGAGACTCACCATTGATGTTAGTGATGCCCAACCTATTTGATATAAACCTTACCATAGGTCCAAATTTGAAGAGCAGCAAATGAGTGTTGAACTCAAGAAGATATTAGACGCTGGGCTATTATTACCATCCCAAAGCCCTTGGGCGTCTCCTCTCTTTCTGATCAAAAAGAAGAATGGAGGTCATCAGGTAGTGATGGACTACCATAAACTAAATAACCTCACTAAAAAAGACAGCTATCCTTTCCCCCGCATATATGATGCCCTTGCACAACTCTCCGGCTCAAAATTCTTCTCAGACATGGCTTGGCCAGCGGATATTGGCAAATAGATCTTTCTTCCCAAGATCAGGATAACTGTGCTCTCATTTGTAGTGAAGGCTTATTTCAGCCTACTCGCCTACCCCAAGGGCTGTGCAATGCGCGGGCATCCTTCCAACGTGCAATGGATCACATTCTGTGGGACCTCAAGCTAAGCTGTGTGATTGTCTATCTTGATGAATTCACCTTCCTTTCTGCAACATTCAATGATCATCTCGCTCATTTAAAAGAATTTTATCAACGCCTGCGGGCTTCTAAAATCAAGCTGAAACCATCAAAATGCATTTCCTTTCAAAAGAATCTAGACTTCTTTGGATATGCTATCTCCCAAGAAGGGATCCATCCTTTACAAGGTAAGGTCGAAGCTATCTCTAAAATGCCTACCCCTAAGAACCTTCAGTACATTCAGGTATTTCTGGGTAGGATGGTGAATTACCATCAGTTCTCTAAGTTCGCCCAACTCAGTGAGCCCCTTGTCCGTCTATTAACCAAGAATACCCCTTTTTATTGAGGTGCTGAGCAAAAGGCCGCTTTTAAGACGCTGAAGCAACTGCTACAACAACGTCTTATCCTACAGCACCCAGATTATAATAAACCGTTTATCTTGTTTACCGACGCTTTGGACTACGCCATTGAGGCCATCTTAGCCCAACTGGATGAAAATGGTGTGGATTATCTTGTATCCTATTCTAGTAAGATGCTGTCAAAGGCAAAACGCAACTACAACGTCACTGAGGAGTGCCTTGCTGTTTTGTTAGCTGTAAAACATTACCATCCTTTCTTGTATGTCACTACTTTCACTGTGGTTACTGACCACGCTTCCCTGAATTGGCTACATAATATGAAGGATCATACTAAGCGGTTAGAGCGCTGGGCTCTAAAGCTCCAGCATTATGATATGAATATTGAACACCATGCTGGAACCCGTCACATAAATGTTGATGGGTTAACTCAACTGCCAGTCCTTCACTTAGATAATAGTGAGGCGTAGAGGTTATATGATCTCTTAATGACCCCAATGACTGGGAGAATGAGGATGAGCCTATCCAGAAGATGTTATACTGGCACTCCCACAACTCCAAATTGGATAATGGGAAGTTGTATAAGCAGGTGAGGGCAAAGTGGTTGCCTTATCTACGGCCTTTGGTACGTGTACCAGTTATCCTGGAAGCTCACTCTACCCTAGGTCATGGATAGAGAAGAAAACCTATGAGTGGATTAAGGAGCGGTACTATTGGGAAGGAATCATGGAAACTATTGTCAAAGACTTAGATGCCTGCCTCATGTGTAAGAAGCAAGTCAGGTTCAATATTAAATACCAATATCAACAAACTACCCCTCAACAACCATTACACACCATCAATCTAGACGTAGTAGGTCCCCTCCCACAGACTATTAGTGGAAATAAATTTATCCTAGTAGACATTGACCACTTTACTAAGTGGTTTGACGCCGTGGCTCTCCTTGCCCAAACGGCCAATGCCACTTCAACGTTTCTACATTAAAATATTATTACTCACCATGTCTGTCCCCTAGTTCTACTCTGTGATAATGGTAAGAACTTCACCTTCAGAGTAGTCATGATCCTGGCTACGTCTATGGGGACCCAACAACTCTTCTTGGCCCCATATAATCCATCTACCAATAGAACTGTGGATAGAGCCAATGGAACCTTGGTTTCTATCCTTCATAAAATGTCCTCCTCCGATCCACTTCATTAGGATCAATTCCTACCCAGTGCTCTTATGACATATCAGATCAGTTATCACTGGATTCTGAAAGTGTCACCATTCCATGTTCTGTATGGGTGGGAACCAGGGATACCCGCTCTTTTAGCTAAAGAGGTTTTCTCCTCTAAAGTTGAGGAACCTAAAAAAGCCATGAGAAGATTAACTCAACGTATCATTCAGCTTCAATCTGAGGCTATGATGAACTTAGTTAAAACAGTTGCAAAAGAGGGACAAGCGGCCAATTAGTTTCGCTCCCCTACCTTCCTTCAAATTGTCTGACCTGGTGCTTTATTACCATAACCACATCATACCCAGAAGCGGCAATCTTGGATCTATTTGGGAAGGTCCCTTCACTGTCATCTACAAGAGAGGTGACGAGTATTCTATAAAATCTTTGACTACAGGTATTACCATAAACAGAGACCATGAACGTTTCTTACACCCCTATTCTACCCCTAACACTCTTGAAGGGGGTAATGTCAGAAATTTACAAGTCCAATTATTTAATAATAGTGTCTCGGTTACAAATAAGTAGAAAAATGAGGATGAAATTGACCAAAAGACCCTAGCCAATTCTCAGTATAATCCTTTGAATTGGGGCAACAAATTTAGTAATACTACTCGGCCTAATACCATGAAGTCTGGCAATCAAACTGCGCTTACTATGCAGCGAATTCAGGAGAGCCCATCGGCGGCTCCTCCCCATGCCACCACTAATTTAGTGCAAACTACCCCATGGAGGCCATCCCCTTTTATAGGGTCAGAAGGGGTCTTGCAAGGTAAAAATATTTTTATGTCCACTGACTGGGTAAAATTGATTAAATTGTTACCACATGGTCATATCCTACTAACAACTGGCTTTCCATTAGTAGTTTTATCAAAACGAGGCAAGTTTTCCAAGATCTAATAGGTCAAACCACAATACCTCCTAATTCAGATTTTACTAAGAAATCCAAACTTTGAGCCTCACCAATTTAAATACTATGTATCAACTTGTTAAGAGGGTTCTCTTTTCTTATCCCTGGGCAATTAATAAAACTATAAAACTTACAACTTCCTAGTTTTCAGTTTTTGTTTATTTTTATTATAAGTGGTTTAACTCTATTTGTTGGATATTAGGCTTAAACGCACCAGCGAGTTTATTCATATCCTAAAATCCAACAGTCCCTGATGATTCCCATGAGTATTGTTGCATCTTCCCTGGTACACAACCTGACAATTTATAGTATCAACAACTTCTGTGCAATATATCAACCCAATTCAAAAGAGCGACCATAACCCATAGGCTCAGAGTTCCGCCAAGATGTACAAAAGCCGTATATCTGGCAAATCCTTGAAAAAATGGCACAAGTGAATTTGGACCCTCAGCGCACGTTGCCTCCTTAGTGGGGGTAAACTATCCATTCCAGTAGAAAAAATTGCCCAGGAGTATCCTCATGTTGGTGTGGTTATTGTAACTTTTCTTGGTAACAAAAAAGCCCTTAGACATTCGTGTAATAAACACCAATATTTCATATTCAGAGTGTACCTACTGTATTATTTTTGTTCAGAACTCAAAAATCCAAGCTACTATTGATACTGGTGCCCCAGTTAATATAAATCTCCACCAAGCTCAGAGCTAAACTTCCGCTGAATCCTGATGTGGAACACAGAGTAGTGTATGGGACCGCAGGGGCACAGAGCACTGTGTCAGAAGGAGCTTACTGCGCGTTACCTCAGAGATTTGTCTAGGTTAGGGTTTTTGCTCCAGCGGTGGTCCTGCTTAATAATAACTATGACATGTTAATCAGAGTTGCATTCATGTGGCAATTTGGGGCTGTGGTCAATATGGCGGAAGAAACCATCAGTATTTTGGGACAACAGATCCCCATTTACTTTACCTCTAGCAGAGTCCCACAGGATCCAATCCACTCCAGTCAGATCAATCTAGCATATAGAGATGGGGTGATTCCTGTCAGATATCAGCGGATGAAACGGAGGACCAGAGACCTCTCTAACCAGAACTATAAGTATAAAGGTATCCCGCTACAAGCTGTGAGCACTTTATGCATACCATCTGGACATTAGGGCATATTTGGGATGGAGCTTGAAATTGATATCCCAGAAGGTTTATATAGGGTGATCATGAGGCCCTACCAGCAATCACAGCTCAAACCCCATGTGGCTCCTGGGTTACTGTTGTCAGGAAATGAGGAAGTGAAAGTATTAATAACAAACTTACAGAAGGAGTCCATGACGGTCCAAAGACATCAAGTGGTGGCTTAATTACACCTGGCCCCTATTGACGAGGTACATTATATTCACAATTTCAGTTCTTGGGAGGGATTTCCTACCTGTAAAAACCATAGTTGCCATAATGGCAGTGGTTCTGCGGGAAGCTCTGACTTTAATGTTGAAGAAACAGAAGGATAGGGTGATGGCTCTGTTTGAAAAATACCGAGTATTTTTACATCCACCAACCATGACTTGGGATGTGCGCAGGGGGTGGTGCATCAGATAGACATAGGCGATCACCCCCCATCCGTTCACGGCCTATTCAGCACTCAAAAGCAGTGGAAGAGGTTGTCTCCAATGATGTAGACCTATTGATTGAACAAGGGATGTTAGAGCCATCCAAAACTCTGTGGGCATCACCAGTGCTTATTGTTAAAAAAAAGATGGCACCAACTGGGTATACATTGACTACTGAAAGCTCAATAGCGTCATGAAGAAAGATTTTTATCCCCTTCCACAGATTGATGACATGTTAGATCGACTGTGAGGGGCTAATTATTTTTCTGCTATGGATTTTATATTGGAACATTGGCAGATCAAGTTGCCAGCAGCAGAACAGGAAAAATGCGCTATAATCATCTCTAAGGGGCTGTTCCAATACACGCGTATGCCCCAAGGGTTATGTAACGCCCCTGCTACATTTCAGCGTGCAATAGACACGATTTTAGGTGACATGAAGCTTTCCTGAATCCTAGTTTACCTCAAAAATATCAATGTATTCTCTCAGACGTCCACGGAATATCTGGACCATTTGGAACAAGTATTCGCCGCCTTTATGATGCTAACATTAATATCAAGACTTGGAAGTGTCATTTTTAAAGAGTAATTAGATTACCTCAGGTTTGTAGTGGACTCAAAGGGCCTTAAAACTTAGCTGAAAAAGGTGAAGGCCATATGCAAGATGACTTGACTAGCACTAAGTGAGATATCCAATTGTTTTTGTGAATGGTTAGGTACTACCAGCGGTTCATTATTAACTTCAGTTGTATTGGGGCACTGCTCTTTGAGTTATTGAAGAAGAATGCTACCTTTAACTGGACTGAAAGATGTCAAAATGCTTTTGATGTCTTGTGAACCACGTTGGTGAGCGCGCCCATTTTGCAATATTCCAACTTCAAAAAACAATTCATAGTGCAAATAGATGCATCAATATTCGCCGTAGGGGCATTATTATCCCAGAAGGATGATGACGGCATAGAGCACCCTGTTTCATTTTGTAGCTGAAGCTTAAAATGTCACGAACGGAATTAAAATATGACTGAGTGGGAGAGAATAGCGGTGATATATGCATATAAACAGTTCTGGATAAACCTACATGAGGTGAACTTCCAAGTGGTAAAAGATAATACATCCTTGTGTTGACTGCAAAATCTAAGTGAACCTGAAGGACGGCTTGCGCAATGGGCATTGAAGCTCCAAGCATATGATTTTGAGATAGTACACCATCTGGGACCAAAACATCAAAATACAGACTGTCTTTCACAGCTACTAACAGTTGCCATTATGGCGGATTTGGCCAACATTATGTATGAGAAGATGGTGGTGGGCAAATATCACAATGATCTGCCGCAAGTGATCAAAGTGCTAGATGGGCTTAGACAGGATACCTTCTTACATGATGGGGAATTATATAAGTGGATTGGAGAATTGACGCTGAGTTTTCCAAAACCCTCTGCTAGGCCAGCAATTACCTTGGATGCACATAGGGCGGTGGGGCATGGAGGGTTGCAGAAAATGTTGGAGTTATTGTGACCCTGCTACTATTAGGAAGCATGTATTATGACGTGCTAGAGATGGTTAGTTGTTGTCATCAGTGCCAAGTGGAGAAACCTTTCCACAAGAAGGCCACATACCAGCTGGTTAAGCCCCATTTCGCATGGTATAACATTTCTCTTAATGCGATGGGACCTTTGCCAACAAGAGCAAAATGATCTAAGTACATAATAGTAGAGATTGATCATTTGATGATTTGGGTGGAAGCCAGGGCGATTAATGATTTGGGGCTGTCACCACCGCCAAGTTTAACATGGAGTGTGTCATACAGTTATATGGCTGTCTGCAGTTCATCCTCACAGACAACGGAACCAATTTCACATCACATACCCTGCCCAAGTTGGACAAACTGATGACAATCCACAGAGTCTTGACTACACCCTACCATCTGGCATCCAATGGAATAGTGGAACAAGTCAACGTATCTTTGGTAACCATTCTCTGCAAGCATGTGAAAGATTGACCCTCTGAATAGAGTACCCTCCTACCCACAGCTGCCTTTGCGTATATTATCAGCTAGCACTCATCCACTGGCAAAAGCCCTTTTCAATTGCTCTATGGTAGACATCCGGTTTTACATGCTCTGCTTAACTCATGTGTGGAGGATACTGGAAGTGTAGAGTTGCAGCATTATTTTGACCAATTTAACGGAGACGCTGATTAAAACTACAAATGGAAGCATATACTACCAGCTTAGTTAAGAAGATTCACAATCAGGTGGCTGACCAAAGTAGATGCAGCAAACTCTCACAGTTTGGTGTAGGGGATCGTTTATTATTCCTTGACCAACATGGATTTGGACGGAAGACCAAGCTCATTAACATTTGGACTGGGCCATTTGAAATAATTGAGAAGACTGGTATCAATGCTTACAACATATCAAACTTTCAGGTAGTCAGATTTCAACTGAGTCCACTTAAATTTCCTCCAAGCATACAAGAAATAGGAGCTTATCATCTAGTCAAAGAGGGAGGGTAATGTCAAGAAATTAATATGACTGGACGATAAGCTATATATCTGGCAGATTGGAGTATATAATTTGAGGTGAGCCTCAAGATTGTGTGGAAGATTATATTGATGTGAAGCAAATTAACTGTATTACTAAAAAGTTTGGCAAATTTATGAGATTCCACTAAAACTTTAAGATAAAACAAAAACTCCTAAAATGTAATGAATAGGAGATTACTAAGCAGAAGGATTGGAATTGACAAAGAATACTGAGGATAAGAGTTGAGCGGGAAAATGAGAGAGGAAGTTTTTTTTTTGTGGTTAGCAGAGATAGTCTGCGTTTTATATGTAAAATGAAAATGTTGGTTGGAGCGATAGCTCCATATTATATATTGGCTTTTATTAAGGATTGGAGATATTCAAATCGTCCATCCATTGCTCAGTGGTAATTATCCTGTGCAACCAGCTTGGCGGATTTAACCCATATTTCTAAAAGTTAACAGTTGGTTTAACAGGACCACGTTTCTTCCTCCCCTTTCCAGTACTAAACTGGGCCAGGGGTAGTGGCTTCTCTTCAAGCAGCCGCCAGAATCTTGCCATTGCTAGGGGTCCTCAAAAGACCCCTCCACTTCAGTTGGAGGCATCAGGTTAGAAGGCCCTAGCCCAATATTGCTAGCGGGCAGCACCTCCTCACCTCTGCCTCTTCCCCTACAGGCCTCACACGCTCTAACCCACCAACATCCATTGTGGTAGCACGCCTCATCTGCAATTGAGTAATGGGGAGAGCCCCATCTATCTCAAAAGTATGCTGGTCCATAATGTCCTTTGCAGATTGGGCCAAAATGCACAAAGCTCGATTTGGAGTCTAGCGGCTTCCTGCACCTTCTAGTCCAGCTTTGATTTCTTGTTGGCCTTTCTGGTGCCTTTAAGCACCTTGATCACCGCCTCCAAACTGGCGTTGCCAGCCGCCGCCTCCTTTGCTTTGGCTGACAACTCAGGTAGCTTCTCCAACGCCTTCTGGAGAGCTAACTTCTCTTTCTCTGAGGGCACCATTGCTGGCACCCCCTCTCTATGCCCATTAGGTTTGGATTCTTCCACAAAGGGTTTATCTTGAAAACATTTGGCTCTGACGTGCCCCTTCTCACCACACAAGAAGCATTTGTCCAGAGGTACCACAGGGACACTCTAGGTCCCCACAGTGACTTAATGAGGCAACTCCCCATATGACTTTGATAGTACAACTTTTAAAACTCAGTCCCCAGAGCCTACAGTGAACTTTTAAAAGCTACCATCCTTTTGATTCAAGTTCTTTATCAGCTTGTTTTCAATAAAGGAGATAACTCTGCCAAAGCCTTTCAGCTGAAACATCATGACCTCTCTAGTGACAACAGGTGGCACATCCTTCAGTATGAACCTTCTGATCTCAGTGCCAATGTTGAGACATATAATCTCCTCATTCTTGGTGCTCAAACCAGCAGCCAAAACCTGTTCCTTTTGAAGCTTAGACTGGAAAGTCATAAGTTGCAACCTAGGAGCCAAACGCAAAGTCTGGAGTGGGAAAAACCTGCACACCTCAATCATGCAGCCCATGAGTATCTTTTTAGACCACCCAGTCTTCACTTCCACAGTGTGAGCCCTCTTAAAGCTCTCCACCATGCTAGCTGTCAAATCTTTAAGGGGATGGAGTTCCTCGCTTCAAAAAGCTTGTTTCCAACCCTAAATTCATTAATGGCTACCACTGCAAAGGAGGCTGAAGCCTTCTGTGCAGCAGGGGACACCCCCACTGTTGATTTATTAATGAAGTTGGTCTCTTCAATCTGTTTTTGTGACAAAGTTTACTCTCTGGGCTTTTTTTGTGTGGGAACCATTGCAGCCCTTTCAGATCAGTCTGTCAATTTGATATGTGAGTGCTCTCACCTTTTTCTGCACCAGTGTAAGTCCACATAAGCTACTGGCAGCTATCCAGATTTCAGCCCAACCTAGAAAACTGGAGTGATTATTATAGACAGGTGGGTCAAAGCCCAGCCAATCAGGATTGCCCCACCCTTGTTGCTGAGACCTACTTTTGCAGCACCCCAGCTCATAGTAAATTAGTGTGACAGATGATATGCTCAACTCTTACCTCCCCCTTCCTGGCCATATTTTCCCCCAAAAAAGAGTGAAAGTACCTGCAAGAACAGGTTGGATCACAGTCATTAGCTTCTATCCCACACCTCTTTTCAGACCGCTACAGGACCCTTCTGTGGTGCCTCACTGGGTTCTGTGTTGGCTACTCACTCATGTTTCCATAGGCTTTCCTTGGTCATGCCATAAGAAGGCCCCAGCTTATCTTACCTAGCTCCCAAATATACACATCTTGCTTTTCTTGCAGTTGTACATGAACAAAAAATTTCAAGTAATTATTTGGCAAAGAAATTTTTTTTATTTTTAGTGTGACTTTTTTGTTTGATTTTTGGTTTTTTGCTTTATATTTTTTACTTTTTTTAACTTTTTATTATTTTCTCTCTTTAAGAAAAGCAATTTTTAAAAAAAAATTTATTCTGTTTAAAATTCAGAAGTAGCAACCACCAGCATGACAACCACCCAAATCTTCCTTTTTAACTTTATATCATCAATTAAATAATAATAATAATATGGGATGAAGGAGATTATGTTTATCCTAGCCAGAACAGGTTTCGAACCTGTTATAGCATTTACTCCACAGCTTCTGGTTACAGGTGTTTAACCCTTTCACTGATTTTCAAAAAATAATCATCCGTTTTTTGGCCTTAAATTTGGCACTGATCTTAGCCGATGTTCACTCTTTTTAACCGACTTTGAAAAAGGTTATCAATTCGACCTGTATGTATGTTTTTTCCTTTTTTCTATGTTTGTTCGCGCATAACTCTGAAAATACTGGACCAATTTGGATGATCATCTTCAAAAATAGAGGTGCTCCAAATTAGGTCCCATTTTACTTTTGTAAGCATTGGGCAAGTATCTGCCCATTAATTTAGTAAATATATCAAAATGGCTCGGAAGCGATGGATACTTGTTGGACTAATGACTAATACAACTCCAAACAAACTTTTTTCCGGCATAGGTGAAGCGATAGCTTCGAAGCACTTTTGACGTCCTATGGCTGGGGGTATGTTCAAAATCCACAGTATCAGATCATAGCGGGACGAGCTTAAATCATTATAGATGGCTATCGTTTTTGCATAATTTGACCAATAAACTCATCTAAATTTGATAAAATGAATTATTTTAGATAGCGATCAATAAATTTACCATAGATTGACTAATAAAAGCAACCAAATCTAATAAAATGAATTATTGTAGATGGCAATCAGTAAATTCAGCATATGTTGACCAACAAAATCATCTAAATTTAATAATATGAAGTATTGTATATGGTGATCAGTAAATTTAGTATATTTGACCAACAAAATCAACTAAATTAAATAAAATAAATCATTAGTATTTATTTATAAGATACTATATATAATAGATATACAATAAGTTTTAATTTTATAGAGAAATAGTAAGGGGTCAAAACAATATATAGTGATAGTAATATTTAATAAATGTAGGAAAAAGAGCTACTTTTAAAAATGCGCTAATTTTTTGAGGGGAAAAGAGCTGGGGGTAAAATTTTTTAAGAAAAAAAGAAGCTTATCAAAAAAAATTTGGGAAAAAGAACCTCCTTTAAAAAAGCTCTAAAAAGTATGAAATAATCGAGAAATTATGCCTCCTCAATAAAACCCATTTTGAAGTCAGTGCCATATTTTAACTGACTTATAATATGTATTTATAATATATACTCAGTACTATATATTCTAAGTTGCTTAGTTTTTACATTTGAACCTAATCCAGACATAAGATATAGATTGTATTTATGAGCAAAATTCTATAATTCAGTTTAAAATATGGCGCCGACTTCAAAATGGGTTTTATTGAGTAAACTTAATTTCTCGATTATTTCATACTTTTTAGAGCCTTTTTTTAAAGGAGGTTCTTTTTTTCCCAAGAAAAATTTAAGCTCATTTTGGTCCTTGTCGTAACACGAATATTCAATAAATTTTGAAATAAATCTATATAAATCTCATTTTTATTGGACGCGTATATGCGTTTTTAGATTTACATCACCCCCCATTTTTTGGACGCATATATGCGTCAAATCATTGATAGGGTTAATTACACCCGGTTAACGATGCATGTCTGAATTAATTAAGCAGCGCTCAGTCAAGGTTAGCGAGAATGAGGTTAGGCCAACTCGGCAACGTAAATTAGACAGTCTTCGACTTGCTTACACAAAACTGTAAACCTTAAACTTGTTCCTTTATATCGATTAAGAAGCATTAACTTAGGCAGCCACATTTCATTGCATTTTACCGCTCCCCTTACTTATTACTACTAACTGAATCACTTAATTTTTTACCTTCTGGTTTCATATCAAGTATTTTTAAAGCTTGTCAATTGCTATATAAAAATGGAAAGTGCCGGGAAGAAAAGGTATAAACACATTTATATATTTTGAGTATGTAAATTCTAAACAAAAAGCAGAGTAGGGGAAGGACTCAACTCAACTTCTCAGACGGTCTCTGGGACAAAGCTTGTTCAACTATCTCGTGGTCAAGGAACTGGAACGAATGGTAATTTTCAGAGGTCGTCTTCTAGTTCTGGTTCTGGCTCCACCATGGGGGACCTTCGTTCGCCAGATATTTCTCCCAACTCTGCAATTCATCCTTTACATTTTACATGGGTTTTTTGGTTTATGCATCGGCCTCCTGGCCAAAAGATCACAAGTTATGAAAGTGCCATGAAGAGGATTGCGGCTTTTGCCTCAGTAAATATTTAGCTATTTGTTAAAGACGATTAATGCCCTTTTCATTACTTTAGATAGAGGATTTCTGGGCTGTTTATTCTCATTTACGACGTCCTCATGATTTACCAACAATAAGTGATTATCATTTGTTTAAACAAGGCGTTCGTCCTGTTTGGGAGGTAAAATGACCTATTTATTTAAAATTTAACTTATGTAAAGGATGAAGCTAATATAAATGGAGGCAAATGGATTATTAGAATTAAAAAAGGTCTTGCCTCGCGTTATTGGGAAAATCTAGTTAGTTTTAACTTTGACTTACCCTCTTTTTAACTTAATTAAGGTCATTGCTATAATTGGAGATCAGTTCGATGTAGGGCCAGAAATATGCGGTGCTGTCTTATCAATCCGGCATTCTGAGGATATTATTTCTGTTTGGAATCAGACTTCTAACAAAGGAAGTATTAATCTTAAAATAAGGTATTTTTCATATACCTCTTCTTAATTTACTTTTAACTTAGGGAAAAGCTGAAACAAGTACTTGAACTACCAGCAGAAACAGTTATTGAGTACAAAACTCATAATGACGCTCTTAGGGACAATTCAAGCTTTCGTAATACTGATGTGTATAAATAAATGGAACATTCAGTAAGGAACCTAATTTACCGTGGTAATATATTTTAAATTATCAGCCTTGTTTTTATACGCAACGTCAATTAAAATTCGATAACTAATTATTATTTCCAAAATCTTTTTTATGCTTAGAGATTATTTTATAATGAACCTTTTTACAACTTACTATATTTAAGTTTTAGGTGTTAGGT
The DNA here is from genome assembly GCA_022478985.1 of Massospora cicadina. Lineage (NCBI taxonomy): Eukaryota > Fungi > Entomophthoromycota > Entomophthoromycetes > Entomophthorales > Entomophthoraceae > Massospora > Massospora cicadina. Next base: position 29,417 of record JAKSZP010008319.1, read on the forward strand.
TAGTCTTTAATTGCTTGATAAACTCATGGCTTATTTGTTTGCAGCGTTGTAAAATTTTGTCTTCTATCAATTGCAATTCGAGTCGTGAAGTTTTTACATGGAATGTTTTTGAGATTTAGCTAATAAATTTGCCAAAAAGTGTCACGATTTTGTTTAAATAATTAGTAAAACTATTTTAATAAAGTGTTTAAAAATGAACGAAGATGTTATCGGTAGCATTTGGATTGATTGCCAAAGTAGGGAGGTTGGTAAGGTTTGTATTGCTATAGATATTTATGAATTTAGGTTGGTGAATCTTTCGGGTAATTGCAAATTAATAGAGCTCTTTTAATGAATAACATTCCTGTTTCTTACTTTGCGGTCGGTAGCAAAATGATTTTTGATTAAAGGTGGTTCCTTGTAATACAGTTTTTGTATTTTCTGGTTATGATGTTTGGATGCTCGGTTTTTATATCAAGATACCACTAAGGCAATGTTTTATACATTTTTAAATGGAGTTTTCCTAAGATTGAACTGTCTGAAAATTTAGTTTGATTTAATTACTGTTGAACGCTAAAGCTTTCAATCTGCTGGAAATTTTATACTGTGGTTAACCAAGATAGACATTTACTCTTAAACTCAATCAATAATTACCTTATCCTTTACAATAGTTATTTATGATTATATAGAATTTTTGTAGCAATAGCTTAAAATGAATATGTAAGGTATACATTATAAATATATATTGAATAAAATAAGCATTTCGGATAGGACTATAGGGTTTGTATGGATTAACACGACAAATTATTTTTATGATTTTATGGTACAGAAAGCATCTATGTCTCAAGCTTTATATGATCCAAAGCTTAATTTTGGATATTAAGTTTGTACAGTAGATGCAGCACAAAATTGTAAGCAAGTTTTTGATATTGTTTGAGCTAAGGGTAATATGCCGTTTTGGCCTTTAAACTTATTCTTTAGAATAATAAGTTGGTTTTCAGAAATTTATTTTTATAGAAAAGAAGTTTTATTACTGCTATTAAATTACTTTAAATTTTTTTGTTGCACAAGTTTAATTATAATTTAACAATAACAATTTTATACTATAGTTTATCAGACTTATTTATCTGCTTAAATATGTTTACTTCTTTTTTGAAAACAAGCGCAAATTGTTGCAGAAGACTACAGACCTAACTACAATTTAGATTAGTTGTCAAGCCTTTTCCTTTCTAACCTTACCTACTGTCTATTTTTTCATTGAAGGGTACTTTGCAAAAATTAGTTAATTTATGAGAAATGTCAATTTAATAAAATATTAATTTACATATTATCCATTTGCTTTAAAGTTTAGTACTAATTTTGAACTTTTTTGTTTTTTGCTTTAATGTCAAATGACTTCACCAATGTAATGCTTATAATGCAATTGCAGAATATGTTTAAAAAAGTATGATTGTCTTCAATGTTGAATACTATAAAGATGAGTAATGTTTTGAGGATCATCTGTTCAAAGCTAGATTTTCTGAGATTATACTTTACTAGCATCCAAATACCCGTGCTTCGCTATAGTGTTTATAACTTACCAGATAATTCGAATCATTATTTTAGATTTTGTATAGAAATGTTAACCCGACATTGCTCAGGGTTAAAAAAATGATTCGAAATGATTAAATTAGATTTTATACTATAGATAAATATTACTACCTGACATTGCTAAGGTTTAATCAACAAACAATTTGGATTGAGTACTTTAGATATTATATCATATGTTTAACCAATCAGAAAGATTCTATTAATTTAACACACTGCTTAAGCATAGCCACTGGCCAATCAGATCTATGGGATCTTATATACATACACAATACTTTTCTATTTTATATATAGATAGGTAGCCAGCATTTAAAATCCATAACCATGACTTTAAATATCTTTAAGCAAAAAATGTATAGGTAAAAAGATTATAAGTATTTAGTATGGATACTTTGAAATTTAGCCTAATTATAAACCTTATAAGATGGTAACTAAATTTTATTTTTAAATTAAGCCTATGGTATAATTTGAATCACTCATGTTGAATCCACTAAACTTGAAGCTTTAAGGCCACTATGCATTTAAGAGGCAATAGTTACTTAAAGGATTTTATAGTAATACAAAGCAGTAAAAAATCTATATATTTTATATACTATAAAAGTTAATTAGAGACCCTTTTTATTCAATTATATATCATGTCAAGTGTAAAACTTGTAAGGACTTTTAGTATACCATGGTAAGGGTTAATATACTCATGATTATTACACAATTTTATTTTCATTCTGCAGACTATTTAGCACAAAATCAGCAGCCATCTAATACTTGTCAAAAGAATATGGAATGCTGTCAGAAATTATGAGATTTGGACATGCCTAAGTGGGATTCAAAGTCCAGCTGCTCCAAAGGAAGCAGAGAAGCCTAACCACTGTACCACAAAGGATAATAAAATTTTAAATGGGCAAAAGGTAACTTTCCATTTAGAAGGACCCACCAATCTTTCTAACAGAGGCACTGAGTCAGCTAATGAAGATCTTTCTATTTGGAGGTCCCCAGAATCAACTGCCCTAGCTAAAGAGAGTCAGACTCAAAGGAAGCCTATGTCACCTGCCACATCTGTAAAAAGATCACCTTACCCTACTCATTTCTAATTATCACACACACTTTCTCTTAGGCAAACCAGAATATCTTGGCAGCCTATAAATATCTGAATTTTGATTAATAAAATATCCTTCAATCTCCTAGTATTTTTACTAGTGTTTATTCTGCCTGTTTATACATAAAACCTTGCCTGTTCAGAGCAAACAGAGTAGCCTCAACAATGAACTTCCATTGAGAGATTGCCTTAGGGAACCTGGTCCCTAAGAGATTCCGCTGGACCCAAGTTTGACCCATAATTGAACAGCCTTTGAAGGCTCTGACCTTCAGAGATGATAACAAAGTCCTACAAACTGGTGCTTTCTGCCAGGTCCTTTCAAGGCTCCTAGTGAAGACCTACCTTCAGTATGAATAACTCCAATGAAGACAGACCTCCCAATATGGAGGAGATTATGAGTTTAACCCAATGGTTTACTATTAATAATCAGAACGTGATGCCACCTCAACAACAAGAACTTGTGTTCCACGCAACCATGACTTTAACTATCTCAGTTCCTGATGAATCCATCTACCAAATTCAGGCTCCTGATGTCGGCCAAACAGTTATAGAGCTTCTAGGTGAAGTTGTAACCCCTGGTGGGAGAACTAGTCATAGCATCTCTACCCGGACTATTCAAATGTGCCAATTTTATTCCTCAGCAGAGCTTTTATGCAGCGATATAGGAGCAGCCTGTACAGCTCATACCTCCAACAATTTTTACATCATGCCTTACATTAACACATGCAGTTGCTTGCACTCCACCACATAGAGATGCATTGACAGTTAGGATTGACCCACCAGATTTACTCCCAACTCCTTGAGTTATACAACGCTGCCTTCAACTTTGGCAAAGATAATTGGGAGGCTATTTTAAGTAACCGTCAGAAAATTAATGATATCCAGCACCACCTTGCTCAAATTGACACTGGAGTCGTCCAATACTTTCAGAATGAATTTTCCCAGTGGATGGAACAGTTAACCACCGGTATGGATCAAAAAGTGGAATGTGCTTTATCCACTCTCCTTGACTGAATTACTGAAGATTGTGAAGCAACTGATTCTCAACTTGTCGATTTGTTTGTCCATATCCAGAAGCTGTTTGACTGACTTGTGACAATTGCCAACTCCAGAAGCTACAGTACAACCTGAGGCCCCCAGCAAAACAGTACCTAGTGTGGAAGGGGAACAAGGGCCCCCAGGGTCTGGAGGTCCCCAATGTCCTCCAGGTGCCTTCACACCTGCCGGATCCTTCTTCAATGAAGATCATAAAGCCCAACTTAAGGCCCTTGAGAGACAGCTGTTATTGGTGGCCTGAGGTTCTGAGATGACTATTGAGGGGAAACATCTGGATGCTGATTTGACCTTCCCCACCTTGTACAACCATTATGCAAAGATTATGGGTACCTGTGCCAATCTGGTCGTTTCCCAAAACCAAGCAAATGATCATATCACGCAGATGATTAACAAACTCCAAACAATCAAAGCTAAACAGGATGCACTCTCTGAGCAGTTAACACAACATTCTGAAGAGATCAAAAGTCTGCGCTAACTTTTAGATTCTAAGGCTTTTCTTAAGCACGTCAATGAATGCTACGCCACTTTCCAGGATGACATGGATGAAATCCGCTATCAGTTTGATAGGAATGTCCCACGCACTGATATAGGCACCACAGAGCCCACTGACTCAGAGCGCCCATTATCTCCTGCTGTCCATGTCCTCTCTGAACCTGTTGGATATTTTAACCTACCTTTAAGGAGATGTATGTCCCTGGTGCTGAGACAATCCAGTTGTACCTTTTTGTATATGAAGGTGCAATGGAGACTGTTACCAACTGAAAAAAGTGCCACCATATACAAACCTGTCTTAATGGCAAGGCACAAGAAATTATGATGCCTTATTTTAAAACGTGCATCACTTGGGCAGCCATTAAGGAGGCCCTTATCAAAGAATTTTGCAGTAACTTGACCCTCTCTAACCACAAACAGGCTTTTATGCGTATCTGACCAAGACGCGGTAAAACCCATAATAAATTTGCAGAACGCTTTATCATGAAGCCCAGGCGTTAGCTTCCTGTGATTGGGTTACCTTGTATGATGCCATCTCCGCTGTTCTCTCCACTTTCCAACACAGTACCGACCTAGTACTTTATTTTCAGAATTCCAAAAATATTTTTAAATCCATCCTTAACATTAAGGTCAATAATGGAATTACCTGATCCTGAAATACGCCAAGCTCCAGGTAAGGGAAATTGACCTAATATCCATGCCGTTGGCCAATTTCAGAGATCAAAACTATGTCGCAACCCATGCTCATACTGCAGAATCTTTGGCCACCAAGTAACAGTCTGTTTGAAGAAGCAGGCTGACGAGTTGGGAAAAGTGGAGTCAGCTTAGGGCACAAGGCACCCTCTGCTGATGACACAACGGCTCAATCTCAACCTTCTCTCACTCCATGCACTGAGTGTTATGTTCTGGAGAAACCTGATGAATTGGTCATCCTAGATTCCATGATTCCGAATAAAGACCTATCTTCCTCTTACTATGCCGTTTCCAATCCGCTCCCTCTTGGAAGCTCCAACTACTCAATCCCCCACTTTGGCACCAAAGTCACCCAAGTAGAGGTCATTGTCCACAAGGTGAAGATCTTGCCCATCATTTACACTGGCTCCCCTGTCAACGTCATTTCTCACAACTGGTTAAACGGATAAAGGTTGCACAAGATTAGAATCATTCCCTTGACTATGGAACTGTGGGACCTCATTGTAACCGTTCCCTGGAAGTCTACTCCTCTTTGACCCTTTGATTTGGCTCTCTGTTCGTTACAGCTCCCGCAATCATGTTGAAAATGATGTTTATGACTTGCCTATTGGCACCTGTAAGAAAGTGTCTATAACTCTCCTGTTCCCAGAAAGGTGGTGCACAGTGTACAAGCCCAACGCCAGAGAACTAGTCATAAGTAATAAAGTGAGAAGAGCCCCGCAGAGGGCGCTGGAGCAGAAGTAACTTATGACGATGGTGGTCAACGATATGTAAAAGAACAAAACTCCAGACTAACACCAAGGCTGGAGTGAACCCCAAATCGAGGTCCATACCCAAATGGTGAGCTGAGCTGGAGTGCAAAGGCGGCCTGGGCTGGAGGGAACCAGGGCGGCTCAACGTTGTACCCAAGGAGAGATTTAGGGTTGTGAAAATCAAATGGTTAATATTGCGTGAGACCTCCTCAAAGAGGTCAGTGCACAAGTTCATAGAAGTTAACATAAAGGAAAATGTATACTTAACGAAGGGTTTATTAGAGAGGAAATCAACCATCAATAGATGGTCTCAAGAAAACAAATTTAAGGAAATTTGGGGGAATAATTGCTCAATGGAAGTAGTGCTAAGCCAAGAAGCATAAATAAGCGCATGCTTCCATTGGGCAGTATAATATACTTGGTAATAGATCAAACTTGGGCTATCAATTGTATGTTAGGCCGACCTGAGCTGGAAATTTCAAAACCTGAATGGGTTTTGAGACCCCGTTCACCAAGAAATTGAACCAAACCGTCATTTTTAATTATAAAGCTGGTTTGTTTAAAAGCACCTGCTGTAATTTAGGACTGAACTTCTCTTACATCCTGAGACCAACCTGGGCATACCTTTCATTAACCCAGCGTTGGTCCAAGGTATGTTTGAGGTCGGGGAGGCCTGCCAACTTCACCCTTTTGGCCTCCTGACATGCAGCTTTATCCTTAGTATTGGTCCCCATTATTATGTCATCCCCAATCTATGACAGCACCTAGTTCCTAGTTGAATTTAATAATCTAATAAGTCAAAAGGACTTGCACTTTTCTATTTTAAGGTACCGCGTTCCTCTGGTTGTGAAGGACGTTCTTAAAGAGAAGGGGAAGAGGAAAACTAAATGTTGCTTACTTGAACACCTGGACCACATTGAATGGCTAGAGTATTGGTTTATTGGACCAAAGACCAAGTTGCCACCCTCTCACGCATAGGCTATGGAAGAAATGCCTATATATGCGTCTAGCCTTGTAGTTATACCGCCTAAATCGCAGATACTTGTGGATACTGGTCTCCAAGTTACTATACCGCAAGAACACTTGTTGAAAATTCAAGGAGAGGGGTAATCCAGCCATTTGTGAGCTACTTACCTGTCTGGGAGTACTGGATCCTGCTTAATGGGGACCCTTGACTATCCCAATGGCCAACTTTAATGATCAACCAATGCAGATAACTCAGAGCCGACCCATTACATATGTATGTATATTACCTGTTAACCAGATTGAGTCTGTCCGAGGATGTGGAGACCTGCAAGACTTAGGAATGAATGAAACTGTTACAATAGCCCGAGTTGAGGTGGAAATTGGTGACACGCTTACTTGCAAACAGTAAATACAGGCTGACGCCATACTTAAGGAATATGCCAATATATTCTCCGCTGAGCCAGAGGATTTTGAGATAATAAGGGGGTGCAACATTAAGTGCTGACTGGCGATGTCACTCCAATTTGCGCCTGTCCCTATTGGAAGTCTAAACTCGAGGAAGTCCAGGTCACAAAAGAGTTGAAACAACTATTGGAAACGGATTACTAAAACCATCCCAGAGTCCCTGGGCCTCGACACTGTTGCTTGTGTGGAGGAAGGATGGAGGGCATCATGTAGTAGTGGACTACTGACGCCTGAATACCATCACCCAAAAGGATAGCCTCCCGCTACCTAGTATTGATGAGTCCTTACTACTCTTAGCTGAGTCACAATTTTTCTCCGCAATGGACCTTGCCAGCGGGTACTGGTAAATAGAGCTTGCTCCAGATGATTGAGAGAAATGCGCGCTCATAGCGAGTGAGGGCTTATTTGAACCTATTCACATGCCTCAGGGGCTGTGTAACGCCTCAGCCACTTTCCACCAGGCTATTTACTGTCTGTTGGGAGACCTAAAAATGTCATGTGTGCTGGTCTACCTGGATGATGTAACTGTGTTTTTTCACACATTCAAACATCATTTGGCCCACTTAAAGGAAGTATTTAGATGGCTACGCTCTGCTGCATTGAATTTAAAGCCCACCAAATGCCGTTTCTTCTAAACTGAGATGGAATTCCTTGGTCATAAGGTCACCTAAGAAGGAATTTCGCCCTTTCTTGACAAGGTGACTGCTATTTAGAAGATGACTTGACCCAGCAGTTTGTGTGACATTCAGGTCTTTCTTGGCATGGTCAGATGCTACTGACAATTTATACCGCACTTTGCTGAGCTCACTGAGCCTAAGACCTACCTCATCTATAAAGAAGTTCCTTTCCGATGGGAAGATGACCAGCAGCAGTAATTTGATGTCTTAAGAAAAGCTCTGAATACAGCCCCTATTCTGATACATCCTGAGTTTGATAAACCCTTCATTCTATTCTCTGACACTAGAGATGTGTCTGTTGGGGCCATTCTGGATCAACTGGATGCAAGCCAAGTTGATTATCCCATAGCTTACTTTAGTAAGACATTAACCTGAGCAGAACGCAGTTACAGTGCAACCAAACATGAGTGTCTGGCCGTGTTATTGCCATCAAACATTTCCGCCATCTTATGTATGGGAATCATTTCACCATAGTGACATACCATGCCTCACTGAGGTGGTTACAACAGATATTTGACCCAAATGGACGATTAGCCCAGTAAGCCCTTAAGCTCCAGAATTATGACTTTTTGATAGTACACCATGCAGGGATGATACATTAAAATGCTGATGGGTTGTCCCGACTGCCTATCCTGGCTCTTTACACTTCTGAAGAGGATTAGATCTATGAGCTCATTGCAAAACCAGAAGATTGGAGTCATGAGCCTTAGGCAATGCAACAGCGCCTAAAGCAGATTGCTGCTCAGTTTAAATTGAAGATGGATTGATATATAAGAAAGTTGGGACATCTTGGCTAACATAGGTTCGACCCTCTGCTCTTATAAAATCTGCTCTGAAGGCTCATGTTGCCAAAGGCATGGCACAGTGAAAACAAACCATCAATGGCTGAGGGATCATTATTACTGGGAAGGAATGATTGAGACAGTCCAGGATGTCATTGACACTTGTCTCACTTGCGCAAATCAGAAGCCACTCAATCCTCCATACCAACATCATGTCATGGGTCCTACAGCCCCATTTGCCACAGTTAGCATTGACTTTATTGGACCTCTGCCTGCAGTGATGTACAGTCACCGTTTTGACATTATCACGGTTGATCACTTTACAAAATGGTTAAGGCTATCTAAGTTGCCTCTCCAACTTCCAAAGCAACCGCATCTTTCTTGATGAAGCAGGTCTTCAGTCACCACGGCATCCCTAAGGTGCTGCTATCTGACAATGGTACCAAATTTTATTCTCCAGTGTTGTTGCCGATCTTAACTCTCTGTTGTGTACCTATCATTCTTTCACATCTCTTTATCGTCCAGCTACCAACAGAGCTGTAGAACAATCAAACAGTTTCTTAGTTGCCATTTATTGCAAAATGGCTTCCTCTAATCCTTAAAGACTAATGAATACTTACCAGCAGCCTTATTAGCATATCATGTTAGCTATCATTGAATCATACAGATGTCATCTTTTTGAGCCCTTTATGGATGAGAACCAATTTTGCTCTCTAGTGTGCAGCCTATACTCGAAATTCCACACCAGAACTACTGACTTAGACATGCAAAGATTGGATGACGTTTTATTTAAGTTACAAGCAATAGCTGCTAGATCAATGGGTACTATTTGACAAAGGGAAGCTGATCAATAGAATGCCCGATGGCCAGTCCTTCCTGAATTCAATTTGGGGACCTTGTTTTACTTTACCATCACCAGCCTGGGGAAGAATATATAAACGTGATACTCTGTGGTCAGGTCCTTACCAGGTTATCTACCTTCAGGGTCCCAAGTATTTCATTTCCTCTTTGAAATCAGGTGCCGTTGTAAATCAAATACATTCTAAATTTCTCCAAAATTATGTCCCACCTCGGCAAGATCTTAAGGGGGGCATTGTTGGGAATGATGAGATTTGGACAAACTTGAGTGGGATTTGAACTCCAGCCACTCCAAAGGAAGCAGAGAATCCTAACCACTATACCACAAAGGATAATAAAACACTAAACCTGTGAAAGAAAACTCTACTTCCAGAAGGACCCACCAATCTTTCTAACAGAGGCACTGAGTCAGCTAATAAAGATCTTGCCATTTGGAGGTCTCTGGAATCACTCGCCCTAGCTGAAAAGAGTCGGACTCAAAGGAAAGTTATGTCACCTGCCACATTTATAAAGAGATCACCTTACCCTACTTGTTCTTAATTATCACACAAAGTTCCTCTTAGGAAAACCAGAATATCTTGGCAGCCTAAAAATATCTCTAAAATTTATTTAATAAAATATCATTCAATCTCCTAGTATTTTTGCTAATGTTTATTCTGCCTGTTTATACAGAAGACCTTGTCTGTTCAAAGCAAACAGAGTAGCCTCAACGATGAACTTCAGTTGAGAGATTGCCTTAGGGAACCTGGTCCCTAAGCGATTCCGCTGGACCTAAGTTTGACTCATAATCAAACAGCTTTCAAAGACTGTGACCTTCAGAAGAGACAACAAAGTCTAACAAATGTAAATATGATTGAATTATTAGTATGGTTAAGCCAAGATAAAATGGAGTTAATTTTGTGGAAAATTGCAATAATACTATATTTAGGGGTAAAATTAAGGGTTTTTATTGTGCTTGTGTCATGGTTGCAGCTAACTGGAAGAAGACTGTCCATCCAATGTGGGGGTGTTAGCACCTGATGGATGCCCAGACTACTTTTTGTTCAGCTGATCTAACAACTTTGTGTCAGGACATTCTAGGGTTAATTAAGGAGTAAATATTAAAAAACATACCAACGGCCCCATAACAAGCCAGAAGGATGCATTGAGGGCAATCACAGGTCTTGATGGGGCATCTCCCAAGGGTGGGAGAGGCAAGGAGGATGACCAATTCTCCTGGGTTTGCAGTTGGTGACCTTTGGGCTTTTTTTAAAATCTTCTGGTACTGGTACATCATAATTAAAACTCTGAAAATTACTAAAATTTTCAAAAATGTTGAATTTGTTGATTGGGTCCTTAAATAAAATCAAAATTGAATCAATTTGATTGTTGGGAGGCCTTGGGCTTTTCCTTGCGCCCATTGAGGGGTTTTTCACTGTGTTGAGGGGTTGAGGACATCGCTGGGATGGTGGATCAATTCCTTGAATTCATTTTGAACCAGATTGGCCCTTGACAGGATGGCCCAGATAGTTTGGTGCCTGGTTACTGCCTTGCTGTTGCAAGTACAGCCATTCCTCTCCCACAAATGGAGAATCACAATAAGCAGAGATGGCCTCATTTTATTTTCTTGAGTTGATATACTAGTAACTTGGTGGGGCAAAATTAGTCCAAATTCTCTGATTATTTTGCGCAGGGGAGGCATTCTAGTATCTTGTTCACTGAGTGCCAAAGAAAAGAGGTGATTTTTGCAAAGAGATTGGCAGATCCAAAAGCTCTTCATAAGTAGCGGATTGGCATCATGCGCCTGTGGTAAAATCTTTAATCACAATCACCATCTGGTAGGCCACCATATCGATGGCTTGGAGAGCTCACTTAATGACCATCATCCCTAAAACTTAGATCTCTGCATACTTTGTTGGGTTAAGTGAAAGTATATTGGAAAAAAGTTGGAGTTCATGTAGTAGGTTTGGGTAAAGATCAGCTTTATTTAAACTTAGGAGTGAGAATGGACCAATAACTGCCCCTTCCAGAGGCAGTTGCCTTATATGTATAAATTGGAAAGAAGGGGGTCATTAGTGTTTCAAGACAGAGAAGCTGACGTACTCATGGGTCTCATCCTGGGCTTGGGGCATCATTAGCCAGCTTACGCACTAGCCTGTAAAAGCTCTGGCAACGTAATTTTTTGATCCACCAGGGAGGGACCCTCACTGATCCAAACATGAGCAGATTTATTTGGATCAAAAGGCTGGCAGAATTGAATTCTGCCAGGGTTAATTTTGACATATTTTTAAAAAATTTTAAAATTTTTTGAGGATGGATTTTCAACTTGGATTGACATTCCTGGACCTGGAATTTCGGATTCTGTGTTCTAAATGGTTTTCCTGACTCAGAAACCATTTCCTGAGTTTTTTGAGGTCAATTTTTTTCCTTTCCAAGGAAATGAGGGATGGTGGGGTGGAGGCCAGGGAAGGGTGGAGGTGCTGTTGGTGACATCTGGCCTGGATTATCTCTCTGCAAACCTCCTTTATCCTTTCAACAAGGGAAGAAGCAGTCAATGGGGATACTGTGGAGGGATCCTTTGGGGCCAATGCAGTTACTCAACGTTCATCAACCACATGTCCCAAGTCCCGGTTGAGCCAAGGGCTCCACAGGGGCATTAGGTCCATTCTTTTTTCTATAAGGGACCTTTTCTCAGTCCAACCCAAGAGGTTGGGTCTCCGTACTTACAGTAGCCTATTCCATGGAACTCATAAAAACGTATAGGAAAAAGTAATTCTTTCCTGGATGAGGGTAGTTTCTCCTTGAAATTAGGCTTATAGATAGTCATGATAGGAGTGGAAAGAATATTGACGCCAGAAATTTGTGAAGGTTTGGAAATCTCGGTTTCCACATAGTTGTGAGGGGGCATTTGATACATTCGCTGTCTTATTTACTTGAGGTCCTCTTGAATGTTGTACCACTTTTGGTTCTGAGAGGTAATGGAGGCTTTATTAGCAGCCTGCTCATTAACGCTTAAATCTCAGAGCGTTTGAGAAGCAGATGCCTCTCAAAGCTACTTAAGCATGATTTAAACCCTGGAGGTTTACTCAAGTTGATCAAAGCTGTTGTCAGTGAGATTTGTTAAGGTGCTTAAATAATCCATTTCATCTGACAAAGCTTTGATCAAGACCCTAGAATCAAGAAGGATACATTCACTCTGAGCTTACACCCCTGAGCTACATTGCACATTTGATCCCATAGGGCAGCAAGAGCTGTTAAAACGTTCTTTTTCCAGAAATCATCATGATCATTAGGAGTAGTTACCTTAGGATGGTAAGGTCTTTGAGGCCCACGAGGACCTTCAGGCCCTTCACTACTTGAGGCAAGATCATGAGATGCCAACTCCTGGTAATGCTGCTGAGGGTCCGCATGAGGCTTTGATCTGGTTGAGGTGCTGGTTCCAGGCAGCCTCAAGGAGCTTCACGGTTTGAAGAAGTTGGTTTTTGAGGTAACCTGAGATTCCGTTATCTAGTATGGTGAATTGATTCTAAGATTCATTAATTAGGTGACAGTTATTGAAAATAGCTTCCAAATTGTCATGAACGAAGGAGGAGGCCATTTTATAAAAGTTGATAATATTTGAGTGTAGGGTTTAAGTAAGCCCTAGCTTTCATGATACTTCATGATAGTGCACCCTGACTAATTGTAAGAGGTGGTGTATGGCTGGATAGACGAAACTTCAAGGATAAATTTTGGTACCTAAGGCCATTTATCAGATGGTGATAGAGTCGAGATATATAGTTCTTGTATTTTGGAAGGCACTGAAGAGGAGCGGGAGTGACTGGGACATCCTCCCACAAATTAGATGCCATTTGATAATTGTTAAATAAGTTTTTTTGGGTTCTCATATTGGAGTTGGTAATGATATTTGTCAATAAAATATGGTAAACTGCAAGGTGGCCAAAATCTAGACTTTCAGGATAGATAGGAGGTCTTCAATACTAAGAGGTATTAATCCATTTATTTAAACTTCTCAACTGGTCATCAGGGTGGATTTAATTATTACTATTGTTCTTTTTTTGATAGACGTTTTCACTTGTGCAGCTCAAACCCGTGTAGTGAGCTCCACTTATCTCGTCATAACAGTTTTCTTGAATGTGTCCAAAGTTTGAAATTGGTCTTGAAGCTGTAAGCTTGTGGAGAGGTCAATAAAACAAAAGATGGGACTAAATAGACTACTTTATTGAGTTAAAAAGCGTTGATATTTATAAGATGAGTGGGGCGTGGTGCCTAGTTAACCTTCATAACCCTATATGATCGGGATCTTTCATGGCCTTCTATATTGACCACCTGGTCAGCACCCTCATTGTCTGCATTGGCATCATGACCACAATGGTGGGGTCACGCCTCTTAATATAGGAAGTGGGATGAAATTTTTGAAGGCATCTCCATTAATTCTCATGCACGTGATTTATCCTTGTTGAGACTCTCATAGGTTCCTTCAGGGACAGGTTTCATTTGTAATGTCTTGGGAGTCAAATTATTGTGGCTCAATTCAGTAGAGGGGTTTGGCTTGCTCATCATCTCAAATCCTGACACAATCCATGACTGGTAAGTTGCACACAACTTCACCTGTTTGGGATTAGACTCTGTTCAATACGTTGATCATGGAATGTTCTTCTGGTGCACTCATGGCCTCATCCATGACACTTCCCCTCCCAAGACAAGACTGAGGGAATGACCTTAGGTTCCATGCTTGAACTCTATTGAGCACTATGGTAGTTTCATCATCCTAGTTTTAGTATTTGGCCCCTCATTTCATTAATAAATTCACAGTCCAAGCTTTAATGGCCTGCAGTTTTTCTAGCTGTCCTCCTCATAAATGGTAAAATAGCACTTTAATTATAGGATGAACTTCAATAGCCTAGTTCATCTCATATTCTCATGTTAGCTTTAGAGGATAGTTGCCTCTATGTTGCTTGAGGCCTCCAGTTGTATCCTGATAAGTTCAATGGCAAGTTCAAGTTGGTAACTTATGTGCATCAAGTTCTTTTGTTCCGCGGTAATGATTGTTGCTATCATAGTTGACAATGTGCTTCTCGACCATACAAGGCTTTTAAAGGTGACATCGCAATCAACTGGTGGTGGCTAAGCTTAAAGCCAAAAGCATGAAAGTCAGCAGCTGAGCCCAATTTGAATTATCGTTGAGGGCCATTTTTCAGTATCCCTCCTAGCTTTCCATTTACTCACTCAACGCTACCATTTGAAGATGGTGTGTAGGGAGTGAAGAATTGTTGCTTCATTCAACTATGGCCTTTAATTTCTTCACAGCTTCTGAAATGAAGGTCTTACTATTATCTGAGAGAAAAATTTTGGGGGCGTCCTTGTCAGGTTTAACTTAGTTGTATATGAGTCATGCGGTCAATCCAGTGGTGTACGTCTTGACCGCTGAGGATTTGACCCACTTGGTAAAGTGGTCAATGGCTACAAGCATAAGTTTTGATCTACTAGAGGTAGTTAGAATTGGTCCCAACATGTCAATGAATACGTTGCTGAACAGGGCTGGAGGTGGATTGGTGTAAATCAAATTGTTTCTTCAATGGATATAAACTCATGCAAGGTAGAATAGTTCTAAATCCCAGTAAACTTCATTGGATATGGACTACTATTATAAATCGATCCTTCAAGTAGGCCAACGTCTTATGAAACCGCCCATGACTAGAGTACCTGTGCGCATCCATTACTAGTCCATCCAATCACTGAGTCTGAAGTACAGGTACCATTTGTTCTTGACTTTCTTCTTCAAGTTCCATCAACATGACATGTATCTCTAAAGCACATTATCAAGAAAGCCTTCATTTTTTCTGTTACATCCTGAAATGACCTTTCTAAGAACCCAAATAGTTCATACAGCTGACCACTTTATGACGTTTGTATGTGGAACACTTACAGTAAATAAACCATAAGCGTTTAGGTGTTTGTCCTTTTATTGGTTGAGGATCTAAAAATAGTATCCCTAAAGCATTACCGCCCATTTGACAAGGTGTCCGTCAGGATCCTTTATGTTCCACAACCAGAGGGGCAATGCATAATCTGTTATGACCTTGAAGTGGACCCCATATAGGTAGGGTCAGAAAATTTTCACTGCGTGGATTACTGCCAGGCACTTTCTCTCTGTGACAGTGTAGTTCTTTTAAGCCTTGCTAAACACCTTTGAATAATACTCAATTGGGTAATCAACCCCTTCTTCATCCAGTTGGGCCAGTATTGTGCTAAGCCCAACATCACTCACATCAGTGTAGGGATTAAAAGGTCTTGTTAGAATCCAAGTAGGCTAAGATTATCACCTCTTCTAATCTCGTCTTTAGTTCCTTGAAGACCTGATCCTGTGTTGGGACCCATTTGAACTTTTTCCTTTGTCAGCAAGTAAGTATGGTGTGCAGCCAAGTCTGTGAAATGGAGGATAACTTCCTATAAAATCTCACCATCCCTAGGAACAATTGGATGTCCCTCATGCATTTTAGGTGGCTCCATAGTTACAATTGCTTTTACCTTCCCTTTTGGGTCTTGACTTCACAGGAACTGATCTCATGCCTAAGGAACTCCGGTCATCACTATAGAAAGATGTATTTTATCCATTTCAATTTCAAATTTGATACTTGCAGCTGAATAAATACTTTGAGGAGGTGTTGAAGATGCTGTTGGAAGGACAGCTGATATGGTAATGTCATCTAGGTAATTCAACACATTGGAAAATTTTAAACTGGTAAATTATACAATCTGTCAAATGCTGGAAGGTGGCAGGGGCGTTGCAAAGCCCCTGCAACATACTTGTTGGCTCAAACAACCCTTGACTAATATCACTGCGTACTTCTCCTGATCTTCCAGTTAGAGCTCCATCTTCCTGTATCCATTATCCAGGTTTATTGTGAATAAACTCAATTCTCTCAGAGATTTTTAAAGCATCATTTATGTGTCAAGAGAGTGTTTGTAACTCTCTCGTTCCCAGCGAGGTGGTGTGGAATGCACAGCCACACCACAATGGAACTAATTGGTAGTAGAACCAGGAAAAGGTTACCTCAGAAGGTACCGGAGCATAGGGGACCCAAGGACTGGGTGTACAACATAGTATAGATAACCAGGTAATGAATAATTGACAAACTTAATAAAACCTTAATGAAGAGTCCATAACCAAGTGCAGCTCAGTGTTGGGGTGCTTGGGTGCCTAAATTTGGAAAGACCAGGGCGGCCCAGATGTGCACCAGATTCCATTGTTAATTTTGATAAAATATAATGACCTATGTTGTTAGAGACCTTATCAAGGAGGTCTGTGAACAGGTCTACTCAAGGGAACATTTAAAAAAACGCAAAATCTAATGGAAGGCTTTTTTAAAAAAAGTTGACCAAAAAAGAAGGTTGGTCTCATGGAATCACTAATAAACACTAGGGGAAACATTACTCTACAGTTGAGGTACCTTGCAGAAACGAAATAAAAAGTGTAAAGTACTATGCTCAGTTGTAATTTAACTTGAGTAAGTCTGAACTTGAGTTAATGACTGGAGCTGAATCCTCCCAAATTTTGCAATATTATAAATTAAATGTGTCTCAAATTCCCGTTCTCCAAGAAAATGTAACAAACCGTCTTTATTAACTAAAAAGCTGGTGCGTTAAATGCCCTTGATGTAGCGTTGGGCTGGCCATCACGCGCACCTCTGGGACCATCTTAGGCATAACTTTCCTTTACCCAGCGTTGGTTTGGGGTATGCTTCAGGTTATGGAGGCCTGCCAAATTTACCCGTTTAGCTTCCTCACGCCCAGATTTATCTCTACAGTAAGTACCTTGATTGTATAATGTAGTAAAAAACAATACCCTCCCTTTCTGCTGGGGTTCCACACCCTTCAAGGGCTTCTACCATGGGCATGTTATTGTGAGCAGTGGCCAGCTTTATGGAAGCGATACTTTGATTAGAATTGGGTCCTGCTGACTCATGGAAACGCTCATTGAAACCCTCAATCAGGTCTTGGGCATGGACGCAATCAGTGCTGGTACCCAACTGTTTTCAACTTCATCAAATCCCTTCCAGGATATCAGGTACTCAACGCTTCTTCTTACATGGCAAACTGCTACAATTTCCTCCACTTCCCACCCTTGTGCCCCATTGACGAGATAAGCCTCTGGAGTCTTTAATGAGCCCTATAAACAACGTCAGATTACTTTCACAAAGGTGGCAAAGATCCAGAATGGTGAGGAAATAATCTAGCTGTTACAAGGCGTGGCTCACCTTTCTGGCATTGTGATAAGGCCTTATCATCTCCAGTCCCAGTTTTTTCATGGCTTCTTAATTGAGGTAATTTTAGCATCAAGCATCACGAGATCCCCTTCCTTATACGCAGGACCTACCCATCTCTTACCATCGACATTCTCCTTATATGCTTTCATAGCTGCAATTCAAATTTGTGGTAATCCTTTTGTGTACTTTCTTGATAGTCTTAGCAAAATCCACCACCGCTCTACTTTGAATCCACAGCTGGGCTCCATGTTGAAGGCGGGGCGTTAGAGTTTTTACCCACCTTTCCAGCTTGCTAGGTTATCTGCTAGTTCGTTAGGGGATGTTTCCAGCTAGCAAATGAATTGGATATCGTTTTATTTTTGATATTGGTTTAATAATGTCAGCGGATTTTGGGTAATTCGCCAGGTCCAGATCTGCTAAAATCAATCCGTGCAAATGCCTAAGGTCTCATCGGGCAGAATTATCAGCTAAATTGAGGCATCTGATAGTTGATCATTGATTAACTACTAGGTGTACCATTTGGGATCAGTCATGTTTACTCACTGAATAATTATCAATTTATGAAGGAGCTGTAAGGCGAGTGATGCATCCTGCAACTAGCAAAAAAATCAGTTGTTTTGTGACCTGCTTTAATGGGTAAAGAGTCTTATTACCTAAGCAGGTCATTAGCCAAATGTGGCTGGTTTGCTGTGAGAGCAAAAACGTTAGAGACACGTTTTCTGGCTCTTTCCATTTTTTAGGTCTCTAGTATGTCTGGCAGGGGAACTCTTAGCCTGATGGAGAATACCATCGCTGGAAAAGACTTCAAAAAAATAATAACAACAGCTGCTGTTTCCTTGCTGAGGTGCCAGCCAATTAGTTGAGCACCAAATTCCTCTATAATTCCATAGTTTTTTGTAATAAATCAAATTGTTAGTAGAAAAAGGTTCTATTTATCTTCAGTTTATTATTGTTGTAGTACAATAATTGTTGATTCTTTTATGTGATAAAGAGTAAGGAAAAGATATCTTATAAGAGAAGCAGACCTTTGTAGCAGATCTACACCAACTCAGCATGATGTGAGCTAAGGCTGAGAATCTCTGAATCTGAGAGTGGATTTAGTTCAGCTAAAAGAGGGAAGAAGTCCCTAATTGTCTGCATATTCAGCATTTCGTGAAACATTCCAACTTTAGCGTTGGACCAAATCTCAACCTGGTTTATTTTTCAGTTACAGATAATAGTATCCATAATATTATCACAAATATTTTGATTCAATCAACGCGAATTGTGATCTATCTGACCTATACAGTTAACTTCTGGGAAAAATCATCAAGAAAACCAGATTTTAGCATGGGTAACCCATAATTGGTAAAAATGGGGATTACCCAATGGGTACACGTTGGGGGTTGTTATTGCTAAATTGGGTCTGGGAAGATGGGAATCCCTATAAATGGTCCATGTCAGTGTAAAACCGCAGAAATAGTTCCAGGCACAGATTCACTCATTATGTCTGACCATCCAATTGGGGGTGATAGGCAGTAGAATGGCATGGATGAATCAGAAAATTTTACCCGACTCATCCTATAATACAGAGGTAAACTGAGGTCCACAAATAGCTAATTATATTCTGAGGCAGCCCATGAAGGGAAAACACATAAAAAACTAAGTGCCTATCCATCTCTGCCACAGTTACTGTGGTTCTAAAAGGAATAAAATGGGCGAACTTTGTAAAACGGTTCACCACTACCATGATTGCATCATAGCCCTCATATGCAGGTAACTCCACAATAAAATCCACTAATAAGGAAGTCCAGGGCCCTTCGGCCTTTTGAACTGGTACCAACAACCATGTGTGGGGCTGGTGAATTAGCTTCATCCAGTTGCAAAACTGTTACTACCTACAGTACCTGGCAACCTGCGCAGCTGTTCTTTCAATTAAAAATGTCAAATCAGCTTCAAAGATTTCTCCTTTCCAGGGTGTCCAACGGGAATCCCATCATGATGGTCCTGGATGATTTCAAGGCAGAGTGTTCTGACAGTAACCCATAGGCGCCCCTGAAACCACACCATCTTAACCTTACATGGTAACCTCTGGCAATATCTTCTTGATTTAACTTTCTCTTGGAGCAAACATAGTATATTCTGCTGAAAAGGTCTGAGCAAGGACAACCTTTCTGAACATACCATATTCCTCTGCGTTTTCCAGAGGAGCAAGCGCTGGCACACATGCCATGGGATAGGAATGCTAAGGTACAATATTACTTGGTGAAATCATCAAGTGGGTACTGTGTACCTCTACCTCCTTAAGATATGGAGCTAAAGCAGGGTTATAACTCAAAGCATCCGCCAAACCATTCTCCTTGCCCTTCATAAGCTCATAAAAAAACACAAATTGGGCCAGGGTCTCATGCCAGCGGGTTTTCCATGGGTCAGGATATGAGGAGTGCAGTAGTACAACAAGGCACAGTGATCTGTACAAATGCAGAATGGCTGGGATGAACTATGTAAATTATGACGCCAATAGGTCTGCGCATCTACCATTGCCAATAAATCTTTGTCATAAATGATGCAGCTTGACTTTGGTAAGGAAGCTTTACAAGAATCAATATCCCACATGTTGCTCCATTTTATCTTAGCCCACTTGTAATAAGGTATCCGCTATCATAAAGTTAGAAGCATCAGTAGCTTAAACTCTTT
Source organism: Massospora cicadina (assembly GCA_022478985.1). Classification (NCBI taxonomy): domain Eukaryota; kingdom Fungi; phylum Entomophthoromycota; class Entomophthoromycetes; order Entomophthorales; family Entomophthoraceae; genus Massospora; species Massospora cicadina. The sequence goes on from JAKSZP010008319.1 coordinate 49,742, forward strand.
TTGGATCTATATGGTGAAGGACGGAAGTATACAGCAGGATGCACTTTACCACTTGGAAGGCATCCTGCAGAACTTAGGACCACTGGAACACTTTATCTCCACCTGCCTTGTACAAGGGCGCCGCCACTAAGAAAGATCTGGTGTGAATTTCTTAAGGAATGTGCAAGTCTACAAAGTTCCTCAATTCTTTGACAAAAGTTGGGGTGGGACACTTAAAAAAAGCCTTCTCCTTTTCTGAAGTTTTATTTAATCGAGGTAAGCTGACCAGGGGACAGACATTACCGAATATATGTGAAACTAAGATAATAACTAAGAAATATAAAAATTGGGCACCCCAGGGTACTCAAGTTACCCCTGTTGCCAGCGGGACTGCCAGGTATGGGGGGTTGGTGCACTACTCCGAGGGGGTTTCCCCTGCTATGGAGCAGGTGTGAAGGAAAGGGTCTGTGTGGAGGAACCAGAGTGGGAACCATGATTTTTATGAGCGCTTTTTGTCTTAGTCTCATATATCCATAGAGCCAGGCTTGGAAGTGATCTAGTAAGTGGACATGGAATCTTTTAATAATCCCATGAATGGTTGGGACCATGCCCTTAACACATCTAATGAAATTGTGTGTATTGTCCACATTGCAATGGGTATTAATAGGGAGCGGAGTGTAGATGGGATTGGTGACTCAATCTGGAGCGCGAAGATACTCTTTGATATCAAAAATTCCTGTTCGTTTTGAATCTTGAGCAGGCGTGCGACTTCCTGACATATAGCTTTGGTTGGGGGGCATGTTTCTAGGCGGTGATGTAGGGATCCCTCCCCTCCACATACTGAACATGTTTTGTGGAGGGAGTTGGAGCGGTCTGCCGTCCTATAGGTCCTTCTCAAACAGCGCCAGGCGTTTGCTCTTATCCTTGGTTGTAGGAGTGGGTGGTGTGTCATTTTCCACATTGCTTTCTGTGTGGTTAAATCATAGGGAATGTCCAGCATATCTAGGTATTCTATCCTAGCTATGCTTGGGGTTGTTGCGAGCATATCCCTCTGGGGGTGGTTTTCTGGGTTTCTTAATTTGAATTGGGGGCTGGGTCGTCCCCTTCCCTGTATAGTACCCATGTTCTCTATGGTCCATCCCATACAGAGGATAGTTTGGAGGATATGTTTGAAATGAGGGGAGGTTCCATGTGGACCCGTTGCAGTAGGGTGCTTGGCAAGGTATGAAAGTAGTCTGGGTGGACTATGTAGGTTGGTTAATTTGAGCGCCTGTACAAAGTTAGTCCTTGCTGCTCTGGACCAATGTTGTTGCGGGAGGTCTGGAGCAAGGATTTCCTTTATCCAGGTACCTAGGATGTGATTGGCATGGCTCTCAAAATCTATTAGTCCCATGCCTCCGCTTGAGCGTGGGCCAAATAGTGTTTCCATCCGTATAGGAGGGTGAGAGCCAGGCCACAGCCAGCCCTGAATAAGCGCTCGAATTGAGGTTATAAAGGTAGGTGAGAAGGCTATCGCATGGGCCTGGTACCACAGTACTGGGAGGATGAGCGAGTTAGCAGCTGTAACTCGTCCTGTTAGTCCTGGGGTTCTTCCCTTGAGGGAGGCGACGCGTTTGGATACCCGTTGTAACAGGTTACTTTCCATTGTCTCATTAGCATATCCCCCTGATTCTAGCCAGATTCCAAGGCGTCGGACAGGAGTGGTGGTGGGAGGTGTTGCAAAGGGTAATATAATTGGGTTTTTCTTCGAGTGTTGGTGTGAGGTTCTGATGTTGTGGCCCAATTGTTTGTGTATTTGCCTAAGAGGATGATTTCTGTCTTCCTTTTGTCAGGAGATGCATTGCTCACCTTGGAGTATTCCTCTAGAGTGTGTTCCAGCTGTCGGGCATCTTCATTGTTTGCTATACCTGCTACGCAGTCATCTGCAAAGGCCAGTATCTTGACTGTTGGTTGTCCTTGTGCGGTTATCCCCATGATATGTGAGTCAGTTACTCAGAGGAGCGGGTCAAAGCTGAAATTGTATAGCAGTGGGCTGAGGGGATCCCCTTGTTTAAGCCCTCTGTGTGGTTTAATCTTGCTTTTTAATAATCCAGGGCCGCATACAGCCATGGTTGCAGATTCTGTTAGGAGCATCGCCCATTTTATGAGTCTTGGTGGGAGTTTGAAAGCATGTAGACATTATTTTAGGTATGGCCAGCTAACACGGTCATACGCCTTTTCCTGATCCAAGAAGAACAGGGCACCAGTTGCTTTGGATTGGCAAATATTTGCAACAGGGTGAATGTTGTTCCATATTGAACGCCCTGGTATAAACCCAAACTGGTCGGGTGATAGGACGTCAGATGCAATTGCGCCTAATCTAGCTGCTAGAATTTTTGTTAGAATTTTTGTGTCAGTGTTGGAGAGTGCAATTGGGCGCCAGTTAGCCAGGTCCAACTTGTCACCCTTTTTATACAAGGTTATAACGTAGGATTCATAACCTTCTGGTAATAGGCGTGTTTCCAACAAACTCTGGTTCATTGACGCCAATAGGAGGGGGGCAATTGTTGAAAATATTTTTTGTAAAATTCGTAGGGTATCCCATCAGGCCCTGGGCATTTCCTACGTGGTGCACCGCGAATTGTTTCCCAAAGCTCCTCCCGTGTGATAAGGGATAGTATATTGTAATTTGGTGGTGTACTTTGTATCTTGGCAGTTTGAATAAATTCTATAATTTTTTGTGAATCTGTTAGCATATCATGATATAATTCGGTGTAATAATGGTGTACTTCCGCCTTGACCTCCTCAGGGTCAGTTGCCACAGTGTCGTTGGTCTTGCAGACCTGTGTGCATGTGGGCTGGTTTCCGTGGGAGTGTTATTGGTGGAAAAAGTATGTCAAATAGGTTTCGCCTTCCTTTATGAACTTACCTTTGTTCAATACTTTGATTCTGTGTTGGTGTTCAAAGATGAGATTGTTAAGTTGGGCTGAAATTTCTGCCCATTTGCGTCCCCAATTAGGGCTATAGCCAGATTTCAGAGTATTTATTTCCAGGTGGTCTAATTCTGCCAAGGTACGCTTTATTGTGGCTGTGTCCGCGGTGTACTTGCGTGATACAATATGTCAGGTTTTGTTGATTAAATCTTTTTTGAAATTTTTCCATGTTCCGATGGGATCTGAAGTGAATGGGGCTGTAAATTCTGGGTTTGTAGCCTTGTTTTCAACCCAGTCAGATATCTCAGGCAATCTTATATTTTCTGGGTGAAGCTTTCTCCAGGGCGACACCTGTGTGTAGGATTGGGTTGGCACTAACTGCACCGTAACTAATTGATGATCAGAAAAATTGATCTTTTTTGTTGTAAATTTAGAGATTCTTAGGTGGTGGGATTGTGGGATGAGGATGTGGTCAATACGACTCATTGATATGAGCAGTCCCTCACGTATGTTAGGTCTTGTCATATGGGGAAGGATTGGTGAATTGTGTGGAAGAGCATCCTGTAAGCCAAGAGATGCCTTCATTGTGCGATATTCAATGTGTCCAGGTGGGTATCCCCTGGGATTAGGCCATCGATCTGTATTGGGGTTATCCCAGCAGTTGAAACCGCCTAACATGATGATATCTGGTGGGAGGGTGAGGGTAGAAACCTCAAAAAAATTTCTCTCAGTTGCAGTGCACGGTGCATAGATACATGCTAACGAAATTATTTCATCTTGGCATGTGATTGTTGCTACCAGGACTTGACTGTGCAAGTGTGATGATGAATTTGTAATTTTAAATTTTTTGTTGTTTTGGACTATCACCCCACAGTGAAATTTCCATACTGATTGTGATGGTGCGACCCTGGTTGACCAGGATTCTTCTTCCCCTTGTAGGCAGTGGGTTTCTTGGATAACCAAGATGTCTACAAGAGGTTTTCGCAGGAATGCCAGCTTTTTGGCTTGGGACATATGAGCCCTGGCTCCCGCGATATTTAACGTCCCTATTGACACTGAGGTGCCCATGGCGCCTCAGGAGCGGTTGGGAGGACCCTCTGGTCCTATCCCACCACAGCTCATTTTGGCCATGCTCCGCGTCTGTACTCCAACTCTTTCACTGCCATTGTTGGTTCCCTTGATCTGACCCAATGATTTAAGGGAATTGCAGTTTTTTGCATTTGCATCAACTTTTCCTGCACAGGTCTCATGTTGATTTGATGCGGGTTGTTGATTGGATTTTATATTTTTGAGGTTCAACTTTGTTGCATTGTGCACCGCATTTTCACCCAAATTGTGGTTGCATTGTTCCTCAGTATGTGCATGACTGATGACGCTTTGTGGCTCAGTCTAGTTACTGTGAAAATTTTCGACCTGGGCATATTGTTCTGATTGGTTGGTTCAGTGAATATCTGAAATATCCTCCTGAATTTGTCCGTGGTTAATGGCGGATTCCGCGTGTGCCGCCGCTTCAGCCGCTGCTCTCTTGTGGGCTTTTTGTGCTACTTTACGCTGTTTACTTGTAACTGGGTCCACGATGGAGTATAGTCCATCTTCACCCCAGCGGAATGGGTGGTGGCCATCAGTCATTTTGGCGAAGTTTTCATTATCTTTGTCCATAGCTTCTTCACAAAAATCATTTTCCATTAAGCCCTCTTTTACAGGGCATGCATGTTCCTTGTGGCCCAGTGAGCCACAGTGGTTGCAAATGGGTGGTGTGCATTCCGGTGTAACTCGGAATGCAGCTGACTGGCCCCATCTGCAAAGTGAAATTCTGCTGCGTGGGGAATTCTGGATAAATCCTCTTCCACTTCTAGGAAGGGGTTGATTACAGCGATAGCTTTACCCGTGCATAGGTCAGGCATTAAGCGAAATCGCTGTAATTCAAGTTGTTGGATTTCTCCATAGTCCACAAGACCTTTGCGGAGCTCCTCCTCAATTACCTTATGAGGAAGGTTGGTGGGGAGCGAGTCAAAGGAGATGAACAAAGTTTTTGCTTTGTTCCATCTGGTGCGCACGGTGCACACAATTTTTTTGCCCTCAGGGAGGGCAATTTCCATGCAGATTTTTGCTGTGGCATTGGCTTCATTGGCTGTTTCAAAACCAATATCGATCCAGCCATGTCCCATGTTGTTGGTGGCTACATACACTGTGTAAGGGAAAAGTGAGGGCTGTGCCTCACATGTTTTCTCCCACAGGGTTGGTGACTCATCCCCAAGGAAGAGTCTGATCCCATGTTCCACCTTTGACAAAGGTTGGTTGAATTGAATGTACATGTATTGCGCGTGCTTTACAGTAAATACCATAAACCCATATGGTGTCTGAGTTTGTGATTTCTTTGCAGATTGGGTTCCTGGTCCCCCTCCAGGGCGTTTCTTGCCCTTAGTTGCACCATTAAGCGCACCGCTTGCCGCGATGCTCGCCCATGTTGCATTATTTTGTTATTAAAGTCGCCCATCTTTCCTTTGTGTGATTATCCAAATTTGCTGTTTAAATCGAATCATAGTAACTAAAGTGATTGTTATGAGAAAGAAAAGGTGATCTCCTTTTCTGAAGTTATTGTCAGGATTCTCCCTGGGTTAGGTATAAGCCTTGTTCAGGGGAAGGATTGACATCCCCATTCAAGGGGTTAAATCAAATTCAGGTCTTGGTATAAATTACCCCAAATTTGAGGAAATGGTACATTCCCTTCCCTTAGGACATGTGACCTGGGATATCACTTGACCTGGTCACAAGGGTGGTGAGATCTGAGTAAGGATCAAACAATGGGCAATCTAGAAGGCTAGAAGAAACCCTACTTGGATGGGGCCACGATGATCCTTGGGGCATGTGTCCCCAAATACCCTATAATATCCCTAAATATTATTCTAATAAAAGACTTCCGTTCATAATATTTATTTATCTTATATTTTAAGTTAATTTATCTAAATGAAGGGAGTCTCATCCATTGTCACATCCGGAGCTGCCCCTGTCCACTTGGCTGACGCCAGCCCCTTGCAGTCAGCCTACTTGTTGGGTTCCCCTGCGTCAGCACCAGCAAGCGCATCTTGGGGAAACCTGACAACTGGTGCTCACTACAGGGGTGCTTCCTGGTGCGCCCTGAGGTGCTACCCTCAACCTTGGATGATAACAAAACTACCACGAGCATGCCAGATGCCAATATTCTTTCTTACCTCCAATGGAACAGCTAAGTACAACCACAGTTGGATCCAAATTTCCAAGAAAGTCCTTCAAGTGTGCCCCTGAAGACTTTGTTTGCTTCTGAGCTCCCAGTCAGCTGAAACCCAAGCTGGACCTGTTAAAAATGCCTGAAGAATCAAAAAAAGATGAACTTGAGCCAAAATGCCAGCATCATAAAATAAAAAGGTTAATGAAGGCAATAAATTTACTACAAGGACTAAGCATCACAATTCAAGAGGATGTGGGATTATCAGAGAGAAGAAGCCTTTGAGGACATCACCCAGCGGGATGACTATTGGGCGCTAGGACCAGTTTACTGTGGTGAAAAGGCTATATTCAAAAACCTTTTGGCTTTTAACAAAATCAAGAAAAAATTGGCCAAGCTACAACAGATTCTCTGGTTGAAAAAAGAAATTTGAAATTGTCTAAATGCTCAAATTTTACTTAAAATAATTAATTTGAACACTAACCTTAATATTTATTTAGATAATAAAAAATGAAATCCTCTGTTTGATGTAGATTCCCACTTGTCTGTTTCTAAAACAAAAGTGGAAATGAATCGCATAACCAATTTGGGCCCAAAAGTGTCACATGACAAATCAAATGTGGCCAACAAACATCGGCCACACCAAACCAATCAAATTGGGACAATTCAAGACCCAATTTCCATTTTTGATGAAGACAGCGAGCTTCAGGAATTATCTGGAAGCCTCAAAACCAATTGGTGCAACAATGCAATACAGATGCCAGGCAAAATACCTGCAACTTACCTTTGCACCATTGAAAATAAGCTTGATGTCTCCTTTCCAGCAATGTTACCACTTTCCAACTTTGATGGCGCCCCTCCCAAGATCGGGCCAAATACTAATAAAATAAATAATTTAGATGACTCAGTTCAACTCTCCAATTGGGATAGCGCCAATCCCAATGAATATGAGAGTCAAGAAAAAGCGAAGCTCAAAGACTCCTTTCTGGCAACGCTACCACTTCCCAATTTTGACACCACCCCTCCCAAGATTGGGCCAAATATAATTAAAATAAAAAATTTAGATTTCCCAGTTTGGCTCTCCAATTGGGAAAGCGCCACTCCCCATGAAGATGAGAGTCCCAAAGAAGTAAATCCTAAGAAACTGTCTGACATCACCTCCACTACCATTGCCAACCTTCCAGCCCACTTCACATTTTCCTCTCAAATCTTGTCACACAGTTTGCTTTTGGTCATGAGGGAGATTTTCTCGCCCCAATCCCAAGATGGTAACTCAGCATCGCTCAAAGAGGCCCCCCTATCAGAACCTTCAGGGGGCCACACCCTACTGTCACCTAGTCATCCTCCAAGCTCGTGGGGTCACTCGCCTGAGCTGCCCATTGTTGACAACCTTTTCCCTGAGCCTTACCTGAGTCTGCTGGTGGATAAGGTGATCGCAAGATGACAGGGTAAAATGGCAACCAAAATGAACCATAAAATCGCAGAGGCTGAAGCCCGCATGGCCAAGATGGTGCAGGAGACATATGAATGGATAGTTTGGATGGAGGCAAAGTTGACGGCCTCTAAGTTGGAGATCTCCCTAACCACACCAGGCACTATCACTGACCTGGTCTGCATTTTGCCTGAGGCTCTGTATGCCCCTGAACTCAAATTCTCCGACCCCAGGCCACAACTTGCTCCCCTAGGCCAAGGCTTGGTGGGGGCTCTGTCAGGATTCTCCCTGGGTTAGGTGTAAGCCTTTTCCAGGGGAAGGATTGACATCCCCATTCAAGGGGTTAAATCAAATTCAGGGCTTGGTATAAATTACCCAAATTCGAGGAAATGGTACATTCCCTTCCCTTAGGACATGTGACCTGGGATATCACTTGACCTGGTCACAAGGGTGGTAAGATCTGAGTAAGGATCAAAACAATGGGCAATCTAGAAGGCTAGGAGAAACCCTACTTGGATGGGGCCACGATGATCCTTGGGGCATGTGTCCTCAAATACCCTATAATATCCCTAAATATTATTCTAATAAAAGACTTCCGTTCATAATATTTATTTATCTTATATTTTAAGTTAATTTATCTAAATGAAGGGAGTCTCATCCATTGTCGCATCCAGAGCTGCCCCTGTCCACTTTGCTGACGCCAGCCCCTTGCAGTCAGCCTACTTGTTGGGTTCCCCTGCGTCAGCACCAGCAAGCGCATCTTGGGGAAACCCGACAGTTATCATGTGGCCCTGTTCAAACACAACGTTGTCAGTAAGGTGACCTGTTACTTTAAGAACTCACACTTAGTGATTTTCAGTGTAAGGTCAGCTGCCCTCAAATGCTCCACCGCTTGCCACAGGTGTATTGCATAAGATGCTTGATTGGAGGAAAAAAACCAGAATATCATCCATGTAGGCCACCGCGTATACACCCAGCAGGTCCCAAGGCTAAATATATATGACGTTTAAAAATAGCAGGTGCAACTTTAAGCCCAAAAGGCATAACTCAAAACTGGAAATTTCACTTTCTGATACAGAACGTGTTGAGCCACTTCTGGCCTATCTTAATTCAAATCTGATTAGACGCGTTCAAGCAAACCAGTTTGGAGAAGGCTCTAGCCTTCTCCATGTAGCGATCAGTCTGTGAATCCACCGGGATGGGATGAAAATCTGGTGCTGTGACGTTGTTTAGGTTCCCATAATATACGCATGGGTGTAAAGTGCCATTGGCTTTCTCCACAAAAAAAGTGGGGAGCATACTCGATAGATACATTGAAATAGTGCGCCTTAGCTAACTGCTCATTAAACCACTTATTAAAGGGTTTCTCCCTTATAGTTAAAGGATAAATTGGAGAAGATTTACGCACCAGATCAACAGTGAGCTTTAACTCACAATCAATCTCTTAATGAGCTGGCAGTAACTTGTTGAAGCTGCATGAAATAAAAATTCTAGTCCCTCCAAAAAGGAAAATAAGGTTACCCTTAAAGTGGGCTTCATCATAGTTGCTAGACTGAGTGTGTGGACCTTTGGCCATGGGGAAAATTGCCCTGAGAGTTAGCTTCAGACAAGGGGACAAATAATTCTTGACCATTTTTAGTGATGATGACAAGGTATTGGCTTTCAAGTTGGTTCTAAAATCAAATTTTAGCCACCACTCTACTCTTAAAATAATGTAGTACAAGATGGTTTAATGCCTGGAAACGGTCAGCCAAATGATATATGCCAACTTGATATACACCAACCTTGGAACCTTCAGTGTGGGAATACCTTGTGAAGCCCTTCCCCTAACCTACCACCAGGCAAGTAATTCAACTCAAGGTATTCAGCTAGATCTTGGTCAATAAAATTCTCAGATGCTCCTATATCCACCAAAATAGTTGTGCTGATTTTTCCTAAAGGGGAAGAAAGGGTAGCATAAAACAAAAAATATTATAATGGTCTTTATTCATATCAGATAACGCCAACACCTCCCCATAAAAATCTTCATCAGTCATATACATGCCACAAGGATAAGTCTTTGCATCAAAAATAAAGAGAGATAATAGGACACTCTCATTACTGAGGACACATACCCCACCACATCCTCAGCAGTTGCATAAACTTTATCATATTGTAAAAGTAACTCTTTCTCAACATTCTGGGCTCTTCAGATTATGGTATGGGTGAAGCGCGGGTTCTCTGTAGTAATCTGGTGCACAGAAATAATTTCCGCAATAGCGCCACAAGAGCTGTTAATTGGTTCATTTAAATGTACATAGTTCACAATATAAAACGCTTTTTCAGGTGTCAATGACCCCGTACTTGATATGATGGCCAGTTGTTCATTGTTACCTAAGGCCATCACTACTAAGTCCTTTGTCAATGCTTTGGCTGGTACTATAGGAACGTGGTGCAGAGGGAAACCCATTTTAGATGAACGATTTACTTTTAATTTGAGGCTAGACTCATCCAAACCTCAAATTCTGCTAAAAATAGGGGAAGGTTCAGTGGAAGGCCTGTTCCATTCAGGAAAATCAATAGTCTCAGTAGCCATATTTATATGGGACACTATGAGTGATATCATCAAAGTAGTCTCAAATTAAACATTTAATTTATATCTGGGATTATACCCTGCTCGCCTTTGAGCTCTGCCAAAAATGAAGGAATGGAAGAATAAGGTTCCTCCTTTTTGAGAGGCGCAATAAAGTTTTTGGGTCCTTATTTATAGGAGCCCCTCAGTGAAACATTGACGGCCATATTAGCAGGCTCCTTCCTAGTTGGGGCGGAGATATCCCCAAAGATCCTAAATCAACTGGTCAAATTTGGGATGGGGAGATTGCCATACTGGGATGATTCTTGTGAGGGGAACCCAAAGTAAAATGGAGGAACGACGTTATAAAGGTATCTGGAAAAGGGACTGTCTGAGCCCTATCACAAAAACATATAAATTTACTTTCATTGTGTGACCTGCCTGTCACAGAGTGAAGAATTCTTAGAATGCTGGTAAGGATGCGACGTTCTGATGTCCATGCTCCAAAAATGTTTAAACCCTCCACTAATTTTCAAAACTGCGGCTGAGCGCAGAACACTGTGAAAACCCAGTCAACTGCACCAGGAGACAGCCATTACATAAAATTCACCTCACACAAGGGTGGACGGGAACCATTCAAATTGTTATTATTAAAAGAAGCTTCTGGTGAGAGGGAAGCAAGCGCCTATTTAATTTCTGAATATATTTTGGGGAAATCAGGGAATCATGACAAAAGGATCATGAAGTGTCTGAGTCCATCAAGTATGAGCAGGAAAGTTGAGCACTTCCCAGTTGGTGATAGCAATAACAACGCTGGGATGCAATACCATAAAAAAAATGAAAAGGACTTTTGTTTGCAGCATTTTGAGTTTGACAAATGGCCAGCACACCCAGTTTACACCCAAAGAAAGAAACAAAGGATAAGAAGCATGCATGTATATTAAAAGAGTTGGTCAACTAATGTCAAGAGAGAGTATGTAGCTCTCTCATTCCCAGTGAGGTTGTGCGGAATGCACAGCCATACCACAAGGGAACTAGTCCCTAGTAGAACTGGGAAAAGGGTACCTCATAAAGTACCAGAGCATAGGGGACCCAAGGACAGGGTGTACAACATAGTATAAATAATCAAGTAACAAAATAAATGACTAACTTGGTTGGACCAAAGAGGAGTCCATAACCAAGTGCAGATTGGTGTTGGGGTGCTTTGGTTCCTTGTTCTGGAGGGTAACAGGGCGTCCCAGGTGTGCACCAGGTTCCATTTTTAACTTTAATAAAATAAAATGACCTATATTGTTGGAGACCTCCTTTAGGAGTTCTGAGAACAGGTATACCAAAGGGACCATTCAAAAAATGGAAAGACTAACGGTATTTTATTAAAACAAGTAAAATAAACAATGAAGATTGGTCTCATTCACTGATTACACTAGGGATAACATCCTTCCACAGTAGAGGTACTAAGTCTCAATGAACCCATAAGCGTAAAGTACCTTCCTTAGTGGTACTATAGCTTAAGTAATTCTGAATTTAAGTTATTGACTGGAGCTGAATCCTCCAGCCTTTGGCAATATTGTAAATCTAATGGGTCTCAAAGCCCCATTCTCCATAAAATTGTAACAAACTGCCTTTATTAACTACAAAGCTCATGCGCTTTAATTTTCATAATGTAACGCTGAGCTGCCATCATGCACACCCTCAGGACCAACTTGGGAATATCCTTCCTTCTTCCAGCGATGTTTCAAGGTATGCTTCAGTTCAGAGAGACCTGACAACCTACCCTTTTAACTTCCTTACGCCCTGCCTTATCTCTACAGTCACTAACCTCAATTGTGTCATGTAACCATGATACCATGCATGGGAGTGGGTAGTGATATAATTTTTATGATATAATTGAATATGCCGTAGGAGTTGCACAAGGTGAGCCCACTGAGCAACAAACAATTGATATGGAGATCGTTGGTCCTCCAAATAAACTTAGTAAACTATTATATAATAGTAGGCAATCGCCTCAGCCACACTATTTTATTTAGAACAATATATCTAGCAGACCCTTTCTTCTGACTATTCCTTCTTCTTAATATTCATTCTCTTTCTTCGTTCTCTTTCAAAAAGACCCCCCTTCTTGTCTTCTCATCCCAATCATATCTTCGTTGCTGTGATCAATTCCAACCCTTCTGCTTAGCTTCAATCATTTGGCGGAACTTGTCTGGTTTTGCCTTATCATTGAAGCTCAGGAAGAATTCACTCTATTCGCCAAATTGACTATCCAAGCTTAAATCCCCCTTCAGTGATTAAAATACAATCCTCAAAACTAAGTATGACTTATTGACCAGTATTATCAATTTCTTAACATTACCCCCCTTGACTGGACAATAAGTCTCTTATTGTTTATAGAGCCTCAGGAACTTATCATTTACTTAGTTGACAATCTGACCTCCCACATGTTCCTTGATGGTGTAGGCATCAATTCCAGTCTTTTTAACGATCTCAAATAGCTCAGTCCATATGTTAGCAAGCTTTTTCTTTCTTCCAAATCCATGTTGGTCTTGGAACAAGATATAAACTCCTACAACGAACTGCGGGAGTCCGCTATATCTACTTTGGTCAGCTGACTGATTGTGAATCTTCTTAGCTAGACTAGTGGAATACTCTTAACTTTGAAGTTTTATCAGCATGTCCGTTAAGTTAGTCAGATAGCTCTGGGGCTCTAATCCACCAGTATATTCCAAACAGAAATTAAAGCAATGCTGTAAAAGCTGGATGTCTTCCATTGAGTAGTTGGAAGGTAATTTTCCCCATCATCAAATGATAGCTAATATTATATACAAAGAAGGCAGTGGATAGCATGGTACTTTAGTAGGTGGGCCAATCATTTACCAGCTTATGGAGTTTTTCGCCAAAGTGCCGTTGACCCATTTGATCATCCTCATTGGATTCAGGGTGGTATGGGGTAGTTAAGACCCCGCGGATGGCCATTAACTTATTCAACTTAGGAAGGATATGTGACGCGAAATTTGTTACGTTGTCCATGAGAATAAACTATGGATAGCCCTGTCTCTGTATGACACAATCCATAATGAACTTAGTAGTGGTTACAGCTTCTAAATCCCTGATAGCTCTTATTTCCACCCAACTGGTCAAGTGATCTATGGCTACAAATATATACTTGGAGTGATTTGCACCTGTTTGTAGAGGGCCCACCATATAAAGGGAAACAATATAACAAGAGAAACGGGGCTTAACCAGCTGATAGGTAGTTTTATTGTCGAAAAGTTGTTCCACTTGACACTGGTGACAACAAGCAACCATCTCAAGCACATCATAGTGCATGCTCTTTCAATGGTAGTAGGATCACAAAAGCTCCAACATTTTCTGCAACCTTCATGACCTACCACCCTATGTGCATCCAATATAATCGCTGGCCTGGTAGAGGGTTTTGGGAATCTCAGCGTCAATTATCCAATTCTCTTATGTAATTCCCCATTTCATAAGAAATCTCACGTCGAAATCCATCTAATGCTTTGATTACTTTTGGTGGCTCATCATGATATTTGCCAATAATCATTTTCTCATACATTATGTCAGCCAAATCTGCCGTGATAGTGACCGTTGGTAAATTCAAGAGACAGTCCACATTCTGATGTTTTTCTCTGGCCAGTGTACTATATCAAAGTCATATGCTTGCAGCTTCAATGCCCATTGTGTGGGTCATCCTTCAGGTTCCCAAAGATTCTGCAGCTAATGTAAGGATGCAGGATCCGTTACCACTTTGAATTTCACCCTGTAAAGGTATACCCTGAACTGTTTATATGCATATATCACCAGTAAGCACTTCTGCTCAGTCACAGTGTAACTACGTTCATGAGAGTTTAAAATTCGGCTACAACCTATGACAGGGTGCTCCACACCATAATCATCCTTCTGGAACAACATTTCCCCTATGGCGGAAAGAGAAGCATCCATTAGCACAATGAATTTCTTTCAAAATTAGGGTATTGCAACATGGGCGCACAGATTAACACGGTCTGCAAAACATCAAAAAGCGTTTTGACAACGTTCAATCCAGTTAAAGGAGGCGTTTTATTTAATAACTTGAAGAGTGGAGCCCCAATACATCTGAAGTTAGGGATAAATCACCGGTAGTAACTGACCATCCCCAAAAGAACCTGGATATCCCACTTATTACCTGGCCAAACCATTTTACATATAGCTTCCACCTTTGTTGGCTGAGGCCTAAGCCCTTTGGAGTCTACCTCAAGCCTGAAGTACCTGAATTGCTCCTTAATATTGACACTTATGAGGCTTAATTTTTTGTAAGCATCAGCAAATTGGTGGAACACTTGTTCCAAGTGGCTGAAATGATCTGTAAACATCCACGAGAACACATTGATATCATCAAGGTATATTATAATGCAGGATAGCTTCAGGTCACCCAAGATCGTGTCCATAGCCCTCTGGAACGTAGCTGGGGCGTTGCACAGCCCTTGGGTCATACACATGGGCTGGAACAAACCCTTTGAGTGATTATGGCGCAATTTTCCCATTCCACTGCTGGCAACTCAATTTTCCAGTCTCAGAATGTCAAGTTCATGGCAGAAAAATAGTTCACCCCTCCAAGCTGATCTAAAGCATCATCAATCTGCAGGAGTGGAACGAATCCCGATTTGTGATGCTATTAAGCTTTCTGTAGTTAATGGCCACCTGGTTAGTGCCATCTTTTTTCTTAACAATTAGCAACAGAGATGCCCAGGGACTCTTGGATGGCTCTAACATCCCCTGTTTGAGCAATTTATCTACCTCATCAGAGACAACTTCTTCCTCAGCTTTAGAACGCCGGTTGGGCCATGACCATATTGTAGGGTGGTCTTCTGTGTCTACCTAATGCACAACTCCACACGCACATCCAAAGTCATGGTCATTTGATGCAGATATCTCCCAATATTTTTCAAACAGAACCATCACCCTATCTTTATGTTCCTCCAAAATCCCAGTCAGAGCCCTATGTGGAACCACTGTCATTACGCTGAAGGAGGCCTTTACAGGTAGTCTGAAATCCTCCAAAGACCCAAAATAGTGAATACAGTGGTCTTCATCAATAGGAGTCAGATGTAAATAAGCCACCACTTGGTGCCTTTGGACCGTCATAAACTCCTTCTGTAAGTTTGCTAGTAACATCTTCACTTCCCCATGCCCTGGTAACAGTAGCCCGGAGACACATGAGGTTTGAGCTGTGATTTCTGGTAGGGCCCCACAATTTCCTTGTATAGCCCTTCAGGTACATATCTTAAGCTCTGTCCCTATTATGGCATGATGCCCAGAAGGTATGCGTAAAGCGCTTGCAGCCTGTAGGAGAATATTGTTGTACCCATAAATATGGATAGGAAGGTCTCTGGTCCTCCACTTCATCAGCCAATATTGAACAGAAATTACTCTATTGCTATATGAAGATTAATGTGACTGAAGCGGATTAGAATTTTTGGGACTCCACTGAAGATAAAATAGATGGGGTTATGTTGTCACAAAAGATTAAATGATTCCTCTGCCATATCAACCACTGCCCCAAATTGCCGCATGAACACGTCCCCAATAAACATGTCATAATTGTTATTAGGTACAACCGCTTCTGGGGCGGATGCACTGACCAAACTGACCTCAGAGGCAACGCATTATAAGCGCCCTCCAACACAGTGCTCTGTGCCCCCACAGTTCTATATACTACTTGGTGTTCCACATCAGGCTTCAGCAGAATCTTAGCAACGAGCTTGGTGGATATTATATCGACTGGAGCACTACTATCTTATTTTTTAGTACTAGATGGTCTGAGCACTACTATCTTCAATAGCTAAGATTTTTGTATAATGAACAAATATAAACACAGTATTTACACTCTGAATAAGAAAAACCATTAGTGTTTAGTACATGAACATCTAAGGTATTTTGTTATTGAGAAAAGTGACAATAGTGGCGCTGACATGTGGATACTCCTGGGCAATTTTCTCTCTGGAATCGCCACGTTCACCCCTCTAGGGCTTCAACATGCTGTGAGGGTCCAACTTCAAATGTACCGTTTTACTTAAGGATTTTCCAGGCATACGGTTTTTGTACATCTCAGCGAAACTCCAAGTCTGTGCTATTCTATTCTCTCTCAGTTAATGTCCAAGGTATCATAGGGAATTTGTTGATATAATAAGTCGTCAGGGTGAGTAACAGGGCTGACACAAACCAACTCTTGGGAAATAACAGGGACAAATAAATTTGGATTAGTGGAGGTAGAGCATTCCTTCTCTACTCCACTCAAACTATTCCCTGTATAATTGGGGCAGGCGGTATGGCATGAGCATTCAGTTTGCCATGGCATTAGCTGCATAGTGGCCTCTTTGGCTGCATGTGAAACAAGCATTCGCAAATGGCTCTCATCTCTGTATCACCCACAAAGGTCTGGGTTGGGAATTAAATGAAGATTTATACTTTGAAAAAAACGATCTGGTCGGGCATAAGGATGATGGAAAGGACCCACCAAAGTATTAAGAAGGCAAGTGTTAACTAATGGATTATAACTGAGTCGTTGAGGTTATTTCCCAACGGGGATTTATTGGCGGTCACAGGGGCCTTCCTTTCCACGTTGGGAGTTTAAAAAATGATAGAGACGGCATAATTAACGATTCATAGTAGCTCCACATCTTCTTAAAGAACGTGGGCCATAGCGTTATACAGCTCTCAATATGGCTTGACAGCCGCTGACATTGGTATGCCCACATCTAATGTTGGTCAAAATATTGGCTCCACTAGAACATGGGCCTCAGATGTGAATTCTCCACAAACTCCACCAAAGAATTATTTGGTTGAAATTGTATTGTTAGAAAATTGACCTTGCACTGTGCCATCTTTGTCACACCCTCAAACAGGAGGAGCACAATTTCCTTTACCTCATGATATGTTAAAGTACTATTCTTAAGGTAACCTATAACTTGATCTGCAATCTCAACATCCAAAGCGGACAACAACAGTTTAGCCTTATGACAATCTGACACCCCCTCCACTGCAATTTCAAACCGCTTAAAAAACTTAGTATGTTTCCATTGCAGATAAAAGTGGGCAGTTTGTCAATACAGACCTCTTCTGCTCTAGTTACACTATTCAATTTACGCTCTTCACAGTGTAGCCGCTCTTAGTGTCATCCAAGCTGTTGGAAAGTTGCTTGGCTTAGCGACCCACCAGGTGCAGTTTGTGGAAGGACTTTTCAAGCTGATATGTTGTACCTTTATTTTCTTGAAAAAGCATTTTTTGCGCCTGAAGTAACGTATCCAAGCCAAGTTTTAGTTCCACGTATTAGGATAACTCAATAAACTAGGGTAGTCCCCCATCAAATTGAGCCTACTGAGCCATTGCTTGGCGAATATGGAGCTTTCAGGGCGTTGATCAATGGGCCCCCAGTAGTGAGCACCACATTTATAATTTTGGCGATATAATTGAGATATGCCTTAGGAGTTGCACAGGGTGAGCCCACTGAGCAACATACAAACGATATGGAGATTGTTGGTCCGCCAAATAACTTAGTAAACTAATAATAATAGTATCCAATCGCCTCAACCACACTATTTTATTTAGAACAATATATCTAGCAGACCCTTTCTGCTAGTTATTCCTTATTCTTAATACTCACTCTCTTTCTTCATTCTCTTCCAAAAAGACCCCCCTTCTTGTCTTTTTATCCCACTCATATCTTCGTTGCTTTGATCAATTCCAAACCTTCAGCTTAGCTATTAATCATTTGGCGGAACTTGCCTGGTTTCGCCTCATCATTGAGGCTCTGGAGGAATTAACTCTATTTCCTGAATTGACTATCCAAGTTTGAATCCCCTTTCAATGATTAAAATAAAATCTGCTGAACTAAATATGACTTATTGGACAGTCATCCCAATTTCTCAACAGGCAGAAATCCATTTTTTATAATTTCGTCCATTTAGTGGTAGTCAAGGCTACACAATGAGTCCCATCTTTTTCCATACTAGCAACTGCGGTGAAGTCCAAGGTCTTTTTGACAGTCTAATCAGTCCTATTTTGGCTAGTTGACTCAGTCTTGAGAAATTACAGCATCTTCAGTTTTTTAGCAATGGTAGAGTTTGGACTTGAATGGAATAGTAGATCCAGTATCCATCATATAGATCTCTCCCTTATAGAAACCTTAGTCATTAGATCTGATACTAAAGATATTTTTAAACTCATTCAAGAGCTCATCAACTTCCTTATGTTGTTTGTGGGTCACCTCACCAAACCCAAGCTTGTCAAAGTCTCCTATGGTGTGTACTGACTCAATATTACTGCATTTGGTCATATGGGCCTGTGCAATGATCTGTCCTTTGTCAACTTTTATTGGTTGAATTGTAATAACTCTTAAGGCGATGGTCAACTTTCACAAGTAGTTGATATTGATAAATTCAGGTTAAATGTATAGGTTCTTGTTTGCACTTACTTCGTGGCTATTAACTTCTAAGATAGTTTTTAGCAGAATCTTAGCACTGATTGACAGGATTAACTGGCATTGATTTCCTAGTTTGATCTCCATTGATTTTCTAGCACTTTCCAGAATCCCTTCTTCCGCACTAACTGTGGAGGGAAGTTGTTTTTGCCATTTTCTATATATAAATATAGTGGATAGGGTGAATTGATTAATTCATAAACACTAAACATGTACATTTTTCTCATGGTTTAGTATCCTCGTCCTTAAACACAGCAGCACTTAACTTAATGTTTTCAAGGTGCTTGTCAGAAAATTGACTATGGGCTCTGCTAGTTGGCAGGCCAACCAGTATGAAGACTTGTCAGCCCTTGCCATTTTGCCTTAGGCAACGGGGCCAGCAGCGCTAGCTGACCCCTTAACAGTTCACCTGTGCCATTTGGGGATCCCCCAGCCAAATCCCTAACCAATGAAATAAATTATAAACTTATAACAAAAGGTAGATTAGGCAAAAGGGAGATATTAATTGAAAGGGAAGCGCCAGGTACCTATACTATTTACAACAGGGCTACTGCACCCACCTCTGACCTATTAGCTCTTCCACTGGTTCTTTCAGCCAACCACTCTTCTTCTTCTACTGCACTATTCTCTTCCCTGGCATTGACCCTCTCTCCTCATCCTTCCCAATGTCCTAATTAGTTTCAGCTCATCCTTGGCCTTAAGTCGCCAGTGAGCTGTAAAAAAGATTAATCTAGATAAACGTCAAATTTGGATTTGACCTTCAAGTTGATAATAATGTGCTGGAAACAACTTTAGTCACGCACTTTGACTCAGAATATCTTGGCATCTTGCCGACATCTCTTCTTGACTTATCTCAGTCAATTGATTAGGAATCGCCTTATTCTGGTGATAATTGATTATGATAAATGAGGCGCTGGAAACAACCTTTTCTGCCTCAAACTCATAATTGTTGGATCCGTTGACATCAAATAAATAGTACAGGCAGAGAAATCATAGGTGGATGATTAAAGCAAAATAAATCAGCTTTCTGCTGAAATACCACAACAGTCCATGAATGGCAGTTGGTGTGAACACTGATTACGCTGACTGATACTTATTGGATCAACCTCAGCTATTAGTTTCCAGTGATCCTTATAATAATTTGGGGCCACCAATTGGCCCCATTTGAACTTACTTACAAAATTGGCGGAATACTAATTTTGGCTCAACCCAAATTGGGTAGCAACTAACCAACAATTATATTAAACACAATGAAAATTCAGTCAATGAGCCAATCTGCTGGGATTGGCATATCATCCAAAATAACGTTAAATCATTTTAGGATTCCATCTGGTTAAAATTCCAATATTTACTCCCACTTAACCAGATGGTAATCCTCCTACTTCCAACCTCAGTGTGGGTAAGCCTCCAGGGCTTTCCCCTCCCCACACTAACAACCACTGGAACTAAACCACAGTGGCACATCCCCTCCACCTCTTCACCAACCCATCAGCTACTTAAGCACTAACCAGCAGAGTCCCCTGTATTGAGCACCACTGTCAGAAAATCGACTATGGGCTCTGCTAGTTGGCAGGCCAACCAGTATGAAGACTTGTCAGCCCTTGCCATTTTGCCTTAGGCAACGGGGCCAGCAGCTCTGGATGACCCCTTAACAGTTCACCTGTGCCATTTGGGGATCCCCCAGCCTAATCCCTAACCAACTAAATAAATTATAAACTTATAACAAAAGGTAGATTAGGCAAAGGATATTTATTGAGAGGGAAGCGCCAGGTATTTATACTATTTACAACAGGGCTACTGCACCCACCTCTGACCTATTAGCTCTTCCACTGGTTCTTCCAGCCAACCACTCTTCTTCTTCTACTGCACTATTCTCTTCCCTGGCATTGACCCTCTCTCCTCATCCTTCCCGATGTCCTAATTAGTTTCAGCTCATCCTTGGCCTTAAGTCACCAATGAGCTGTAAAAAAAGATTAATCTAAATAAACGTCAAATTTGGATTGACCTTCAAGTTGATAGTAATGCGCCAGAAACAACTTTGGTCACGCACTTTGACTTGGAATATCTTGGCATCTCACAACATCTCTTCTCAACTTATCTCAGTCAATTGATTAGGAATCGCCTTATTCAGGTGATATATGATTATAAATAAGGCGCTGGAAACAAACTCAGCATTGAACTCATAATTGTTAGATCCGCTGACATTGAATAAATAGTACAGGCAGCAAAATCATAGATGTATGATTGAAGCAAATACATCGGCTATCCGCCAGAAATCCCACAACAGTCCACAAATGGTAGTTGGCGTTGAACACTGATTCCGCTGACTGATACTTATTAGATCATTCTCGGCTATTAGTTGCCAGTGATCCTTATACTAATTTGGGGCCACCAATTGTCCCCACTTGAACTTACTTCCAAACTTGGCGGAATACTAATTTTGGATCATTCCAAATTGGGAGCAACTAACCAGCAATCATATTAAATACAATAAAAATTCAGTCAATGAGCCATTCTGCTGGGATTAACCATATCTTCCAAGATATAGTTAAATCATTGAAGGATTCCATTTGGTTAAAATTCTGAAAGTGCTAATTGTATAGTTGATCTTTTCTCCAAACTTGAGGCAAAACTGTGTCTTGATTAAAAAAGTCATAGTGGACATTGTCCAAGACCACCGCTGGAGCTGTTAGGACAATGCGCCCAATGCATAGCGGTAACACTAACTAGGCTCCTAAAGTGAGTGTAACATCAGGTTAATCTGATTAATACTACACATTGTATTAATGTCAATAATAAGCTTAGTCTCTTCTTGAGTATAGATAGCTTTATGTTGACTGGAGATCCTGTGTCCACACAGCTAAGATGCGTACTTTCTGAATCAAAACTTCCTCTTTAATTATGCTCTTGATGAAAGGGTTCTTAGTTGCCAAAACATCAGTGGTGTATTCTTCAAAATATTCTAAAACTTCAGTGCTCGCTGTGCTCTTGGCAGTATCCGCACTATCTAATTCTAAATCTTCAATATTAGCAAGCACTAGCTGCTCTCCTTCTTCAATTGTTTTAATGATTCAAGTAGGTTGATTTGCTTAATCAAGTAAATGTTGTTTGATTCATTTTCATCAATTCCATTTACTTTTAACCTAGCAGGAACAGCCACCACACTAAATGTCCCTAGCACGTGGTATCCCTTCATTAGTAAGTATTCATTTTCTTATCATCTTTATCCTCAGTATGCATATCCACCCAATTCAAGGCATTAGTGGTATCCTTTGTAAGGATCTCAGATGCCTTTATTATAATTGGGAATTGGTTACTCTAGTGAGTACCAAATGATAGAATTGTGGTTTGACTGATAGCTCCCAAAAGTCAACTACTCTAGTCTAATATGTGAACAATTTGCGTTGCTTGATAGTAATTGATATGTTATTGTTAGTATTATGATGACTATTATCTGTAGTTGAATAGATAAACCTGATATGGTCCAATGCTAGACCTGTAATTATCCATTAAATACTGGTGATGTTAACTATAAGGACTTCTTTCCTGTTTTGTCTAACTTGATACACTATCAGTTTCAGAGGGTTCCTGCCTTTCTTCTTGACACTCTAAGTTTGTGGAGATTCACTTTTAAGGTCTGCTTCTCTTCTAAGGATGCTCAATCCTTACTCTTTATAAAACAAAAGAGTCCAAAATCATTGTATACCACAACAATCGTTAACTAAAGATAGATTTAAATTATATTTAAATGGAAAATTATTTTTTTCTTTCTTAGGATGAATCTTTTTTTATTAATGTGAATTGTTAGGGAATTTATAGGGGGAATTCGGTGCTCAACTCCTCTGTTGGTGCCTCAGCCATGAAATGGCAGCCGCTGCTTTTGAACTTCCTTACAAAGTCTCACCAGCGATGGTCTTCTTTATTGGGTTAGGATTCCTCCATCGGAAATTCTTGAGACCTGAAATGGAAAGAGCCAGAAAGTTTGTCCCTAACGTTTTCTGCTCAATTACAGCAGACTAACTATATTTGGCTAGCGATATGCTTAGGTAATGGGACTCCTTACCTATTAGAGAAGTCGCAAACCTACTGATGAATTACTAGTTGCAGCCGGCATCACTCACCTCACAACTGCTACTTAAATTCCCAATTGGTAAACTTTATAGTTAATCACTGATCTACTATCAGATGCCCCCATTTTGTCATCAATTCTGCACAACTATATCTTAAGCATTCACCCAGATCAATCCCTGACAGATCCATACCTGGCTAATTACCCAAGATCCCCAAGCAATATTAACCCAAAATTGGGGTCAACTGATATCCAATTCACTCACCAGTGGGACTTATCCCCTAGAAATTCAACAAGTAATCTAGGAACCTGGAAAAGTGGGCAAAAATCCCAACTCACCCCCCTCTTGCCTAGATTTCCAGAGAGAATAGTATTGGGACAGGAGAATGCTTCCTCAGACCAGGTCAAATATTTCTTGGTTTCCACCGGATCACGGCTGATTTGCAATCAACGCTGCTCAGGACAACCTTTGGCATGCGGTTATCTTACTTTTCTTCCTCAATACTGCCTCCTCAGAGCGCGGTCCTCATGACCCATTGTTGTGTCAGTCTAATAAATTTACTTGTGATGATCCTAGTCCCTAAAGCTGGTTTTCATCAGGTCAGGGCATACAACCCACTGTCATATTCAGGATCTTGGTCTGGTATCTTGATTTTCTGATCTCCCTCCTCATCCTTGACAGAAGGTTACTACAATTAATGTCTATCTCATGGCAAAATCAAGAATGATCAATTATATTTGCTCTTGTTACATTCTCTTAATAACTTTTTTTGCTCATAACATTCTTACATTTTTTTTCTAGATATCTTGTCTCATTAATTTTGAGATTAACTTCTCCGAGGTTAGAGCTTAATTAATAATAAAATAAATAATGCTAACCAATATAAAAGTCTGACACCCCCTCTTGTCCAGCTCATATGTTGAATTCAAGTTATTTGGTATCAGCAATATCTTGACAATCTGTCTGATGAAGAAGCCTGGCTTTTCAGATTGATGATTCAATCTTCATGAAGAAATCTCTTCTATGGTCCCCCTAGGACCCATAATCCAAGTCACGCATATGTAGGCAGTCCTTCCGCTGAAATACCGGAAATGGTATCCAATCCCGATGAAACCATAGTAGTGACCATTTTGAATGACTCTTGGCCAATTCTCCCGCTCTCATCAGTTCCCAAATTGGACTTTGATACTCTCCTAGATTTGCTTTTTGCAGATACTCCTACTATTAGTGTCAAGCCTTATGAAGCAATGACATCCAATATTAGTCAATCATTTTGTGCCAGATCCAACTTGCTTCCTGAGTTCCTTTTTTGACTCGGTCAATTTTTTAAACCAGCTGCTATTTTAACCACACTGGCTATTGGATAATGAAAACATTTTGAGATCCCCTATGCATAATTGAGGACCCTAGTAACCAAGGATCTTTCCATAGCTCTGAACCCCTCCAATCTCTGCAGCATCCTAGGTTGAGACGTTGCAGATTATGCCCTTCATTCCGCAGGACAAGTTCTTCAAAGTTAGGCCACAAAGCTTCCAGCCTCCCCGTAGTTCCATTGTTTATTCTGTTTTTGAATCAAAAAAGCTCTTAGTCATTGTCTTAAGGATGTCATCTGCTCCTTACATGACTACCTCATTTCTAGCTCTTCTAATTGGTACATCCCATATGGCTATGATTGGGGGCATGATTTGGCAACCTCCGCTAAGTATCCCTTGGTCAAGCACAGCTCACATGTCCAACGTTCTTGATGAAGCCCATCAGAAAGTGCTCAAGACCAATCTTCCAGCTCCGGTGCCATATTGGGATTACTCATGATTATTCAATGACTTCCTCTTCTTGTTCTGTTGCTTCCCTCCCCAATCTAGGGTATTGTGATTGACAAATACTGACATCTCAATTTCTCTTCCCCTTGTTGTGTTCTGTGGGTTCAGCCTCCACTCAACAAACTTGGCTTTGAGTAGTTCTAGCTTTGCTAGCATCCAATCTCGAATAAATTTTGATGGTTTATTTACTCCTATTGTTATACATCCTCCCTCCTCCAAGAGGCAACGTAGGCTGAATCATCCCTGAGCCGTGGATAACCAATAAAAAATTATAAAAATATGTCTTATGTGCGCTTTTAATGTTATTGTTTTTTCTATATTCTTATCAATTTTTTGTTTTTATTCTTTTTATATGGGACATGACCTTCACTTGGTTCAGAGGTCCATCTTTTTTATTTCCCCAAACTTGTTTTTTATACTCTACCTACCACTTTTCATGGTTCAGTTTTCTTATTTTTTAAGACTTAACCATTTAATTTGGTTCAGCATCCTTTTTTAGAACTTAACCAAAAATTGTCAGGACATAATCATCTCAAAGGTTCAGTGGTCCTTCAGGAACACTCTTATTATTTTTTTTCCTGAGTCTACTGCTTTAGACATTTAGCATGGACCTGGTTCACAATCCTTCCATTCACGAGGTTCTTGATGGAATATGTGTCTTTCGCTATCTTGTCAATAATATTGAATTTACCTGACTATAGCGCATCCAACTTGTTTTTTTTCTGAAGCCATGCATGCCAGAATAGGCTACTTTATCACCTACGTGATATTTGGATAATGCCAGTCAGTTCTTATCATCCATTATTTTGGCCTTGATTTTTTTCTTTGAGGTCATATTGAATGCTTGTGATTGCATCTCAATTAGGATATTCAAAAGTTGGAGCAAGTGCTTTTCATTACTCATCCCCAATGTTGGTTCAACCACCAAAATATAGAATAAGCGATAACATGACCTTTCTTCCATATAACAACTCAAATGGCGTTTTACCATTGCTGTATGTTGACTGATGTTATATACAAATTTTACCTAACTGAAATATGTTCCCCATGTGGAAGTTCTCTCAGCGACCAGCTTCCTCAGCGTCACAGCCAGCGTTCCATTTATTTGTTCTATCAGTCTGTTCATCTCTGGCCAGTAAGGTACTGACAGGCTACTTGGATCCACATTATCTCATTTAACCTTGGGATCACGTGGGACGTGAAATTCGTTCTATTGTCACTTAATAAGACTTGCAGGCATCCATGGAAGTATACAACTTGATCCAGGATAAACCATGTGGTACTTGTAGCGTCCACTTTTGCCAGGGCCTTTGTCTTGACCCATCAGGTCAGATGGCTTATTGCAACTATTATATATTTGATTACACCTATGCTCATAGTCAGTGGTCCCATCAAATTGATATACACTTTATGTCAGGAAAATCCAGGGCGGACCAGCTGATATCCAGTTGTGTTTTGTGGGTTTGTGCAACTGGCACTCCACACATCAAGCCAGATGATCGGCCACATTGTAGTTGATAGATTCCAAGTAATAGCACTGGCGAATGTGGTTAATCATCTTTATCAAGCCTCTATGCCTATCAGCCTTATGCGCGGCTTGGACAATTGCCACTTGTTCTGACAGTATTGGGAATAAAAGTCATTTTCAATCAATCGTCTTAGACACTTGTCCATCCTTGGTCTTGGTGTTTTCCATCGCTTTCTGAAAGGCACATTGGATCGCTCAGAGCTCATTCCCAATTTTTCCATTAACCATTCTCTGAAACAGCGCATCAGCTTGTTGGTATACCACTTGGACCATTGGTAACCTTGATAAGCTATCCGCATTTTGATGAGAAGCTCCACTTGGTGAACTATCTTAAATTTGTAAGATTGAAGCTTCAATTCCCATCTTTCCAGCCAGGCTTCCTTCAAGTTCTCTTAGGTTATGCAGCCAACGCAGGGAGGAGTGGTCCTTTACCACCTTAAAGTGCGTACCATTCATATACACCCAAAACAGCTTACAGGCATAAATCACCCCAAGGCATTCATGCTCATTAACGGTGTAATTCCGTTCTGCTGCTGATAACGTCCAGCTCACATAAGCTAACAGATGCTTATCCCTGAGCTCATCTACTTGACTCAAGATAGCGCCAATCATTGTTAAGAAAGCATTGGTCTGTACTATAAGTTCTTGATTGAAATTTGGAATTTTCAATATAGTAGAATCTATGAGATACTGGCGTAACTCATCAGAAATAATCTGGGCCTCTTCATTACAAACAAATCCTTTCTTGGATCCTTCAGCAAATAAAAAAGGGGCTCAGCAATTCTTGCAAAATCCCATATAATTTTTTGGTAGTATCTGATCATCTTAAGGAACACTTGGATATATCAGACTCTTTTTGAGATGGCCATCCGCTCTATGGCCTCAATCTTCTGGGTTTGCAGCTGCAGTCCACTAGAGTTGATGGCAAACCCCAGAATTTCTAACTCTTTCTTGAAGTGGCACTCTCTCAGCTTAATATTCAAGTTAGCTGTGGACAGTCTCTTGGTGACTTCTTCCAAGTGGTGTAAATGGTCAGTAAAGGTCCTAATGAACACATTTATGTCGTCCAAGTACACCAGGATGCATGACAACTTCAATTCAATCAATATGGCATCCATTGTCCTCTGGAACATTGCAGGCTCATTGCAAAAACCTTGGGGCATCCAACTTGGTTGGTATAGCCCCTGCGCGGTAATGATCGCGCATTTCTCCTGATCTTCACTTGGTAAAATAATTTTCCAATATCCTGTTATTAGATCCATTGCGGAGAATTATGTTGCTTCTCCCAATTGATCTAAAGCATTGTCAATTTGTGGTAGTGGATATGTTGAAATTCTGATATGACTGGACAATAAGCCCTAAGTTGTTATGGCATAATGTGTAGAATCCGCCAATCATGATCTGAGTTACAATTATTCAAGCGCCTTAGGATGAGGCAATATTGGGTTAGAACGGATGATTACTGATATTGCTTCCAAATGAGGCAATTAGGAGATGTCTGTGGGATCTGGCAAGGGTTCAGGCTTGCAGGTGCTGAACGCGGCAGGATATCCACAGAAATAATAAAAACTTAAAATTTACTCTTCTTTAGTAGAATAAAAAATTTTCAGTTTTTAAATTTTTTTCAGGGCACAGGTTAGAGCGAAAAAAGTGATGATTTCAATACCAGCATTCAGTATTTAAGCTTTGGTAAAAATCAAGAATAGCAGGGTTTTGGAGTAGCATGCAGAATATTCTGAACCACATCCATTTTAGGAAATATGGTGCATTAACGTATCAGATCTCATAATTTTTTAGGAAAATTTGGGTGAACAACAGATTAAATGGGGTTTTGGGGCATGATGTACCCATTTGGAAATTTATTCTTCTATTTCACCCAATTACCACTGGTTAAAATACTTTCACCTCGGAGGACCTTCCTCACGCCTATAAAGGGGGTGGTCCCCGTGTAGATGTTTTAGCTGAACCAGAGGCGGCAGGGGAGGAACTGTTGGGTGAAAACCCCAAAGTTGGAGTAATCTGACTATACATTTTTGAGAGGTTTGCCCGTGTACTATTTATAAATGTATCACCCCAAGTCTTGGGGTTCCACCAAGAATTTGACAAGGTCTTTTGGTCAATATCATTATTGGTATCATTTAAACGGCTAGTGTTATTATCAGAAATAATCAAGTGGCCGACTTTTCCCCTTGTTAGCTGCTTTTGACCCAAAACATTATTTCATTGGCAGCTGGTAGGGCAAATGTCTGACAATGTCCATGTAAAATAAAAAATTAATAAATTGCCTCAAACTAGGAGAATGTGAGTTTAGTGAATGAAGACTCTGTCAGAACCAATAAGAATACAGTGGAACAATTAGTCTAAGCAAAATGGTTGATATTAACCAAATTTGATGAGATATAAAAGATTTTCAAGAATTGAAGGAGGAGGATTGTTAGTAGTTGAGAGCAAGTGGACCAGAGAGGATCCGCTGAAAGTATTAAATAAAATAAAGAAGTGTTATTGTGTAAAATGCTCCATATTTATTAAAACTTTATCCATTGTTTCAAGGATGATGATATTCAATTGTTGGTCTCATTGCTCAGTGGATGTAACCCTGTGCAGAAAGCCCTTGGTGTATCTCTGATATACCAC